>JAPMOB010233425.1:236-12168 GCA_029875015.1 Lepomis gibbosus
AAACCATGAGGAGGCAGCAAGGAAGACCGCCACAGCCAAATACCTACAAAGAGTGAGGCAGGTCCTGAAAAGTCAGCTGAATGAGAAAAACAATATCCGAGCCATCAGCACATACGCCCTGCCAGTCATCAGATACCCCACTGGTCTAATAAACTGGCCAAAGGAGGAGTTAGAGGCTACTGACATCAAAACGAGAAAGCTCCTCACAATGCATGGAGGGTTTTACCCCAAATCCACCACCCTGAGACTGTACACAAAAGCGTAGCGAGGGACGCCGAGGGCTAGTGAGTGTCAAGTGCACTGTCCAGGATGAAACGACAAAGATCCAGGAGTACATCAGAAAGATGGCTTCCAAAGATGAAGGGCTTAGTGAATACCTAAGGCAGCAGAAACCCGAAGGCGAGGACAAGGAAGATGAAGAACCTTCATGGAGGGACAAGCCGCTACACGGCATGTACCACAGACAAATAGAAGTGGCTGATATCGGTAATCGGAGCACTGGGGGCTGTGACCACCAAACTGGGAGAGTGGCTACAGCAGATTCCAGGTAAAACATCAGAGGTCTCTGTCCAGAAGAGTGTAGTTAATAACTACAGAACCCTCAAACTCCCAGGCCCGAGCTTGAGGATGACACATACCACCCCGCAAGGGGTGAGAGGGGGATATATATATATATATGAACAAAATTATAAACACAAATCTGTCAAATTTCTGTCTGGCATATCAAGATGCTGATCAGACTGCATGGGCCAATCTTTTCCTATCATTATGCTAGTGATTATTTTGTAGATAAACCTAGTAACCTCCTAATCAAAGAAAAGAAAAAAGAATGATCTGCTCTTGGAAAAGAAAAATCCCCATTGTCAACAAAAACATTTCACCCATTTACCACCATTAAAGTAGATGTGTTTACTTATGTCAGTAAAACCGATGACAGGATTCCAACAAGGTCAATTACTATTATTTCCATTGCATTTTAAACCATTAACATTTCACATTACTTTATTATATTATAGTAATATGGTCTTACGTCCTTTCAGCCAAGGAAACATCTCATCTAATTATGTCTTTATTGGATGATTTCATAATTTCTTATCTATACACACACTAACCAATTTTAAATAAGATGCATCTATTAGTCAGGTATATGCATTACTTTATGCCGACATACTTTACAAAAAGGAATTCACTGCAATCAAAAAATTGTGACAGATCCCTGATATTTAGTTTTCTTTCCTGATTTTGCATGTTCAATGTGTCTGTAGCATAGAACACCATCATATACTTAACTATTTGTGGTTGTTTAAGGCAGGGAGGGAAATTTCACTCTTCTCCTCCAAAATGGATTTTCCCATTCCACAGAACAGGGAAACTCAGCTAAGAACTGAGCGAAAAGAGGCAACTGTTAGTCCCAGTCAGGCTGAAAATGTTCTTAAGAGTACACACCAGATGTGCCATCATACCATTATCTAAATACAAATGTAGCTCACAAATAGCACAGGGTAACCACAACCAATTTTCTTATAGTGTATTGTCGGGCTGCCAATTTGCCAAAAATACTGCACATTCAAGCTTGGGAATAATTTAATAAGCAGAGAATGGCATTTATGTGTCTGTCATGCATCCTAACTAGCTTTGTCTGATGTTGCTAAAGACCAAAAAACCCACAAAACTGCATTCACTGTTTCTTCATTTGATGCGTTGCTATACCTGTATCTTCAGTGATTTCTCATATTAGAGTAAATTAATTTAAATAATAAATAATGCCCCTCATACAGAAGTTTGCAGTCTTCAATAATGACAGTTCGGTTTGTCTCATCAAAAAACAGATTTATTGTTCATCAGTGATATTTGGAAGGCATAGAGAGAGCTTTTGCTACTCTTGCATGCCAACTGCCTGCAGCCAGAGGAATGTAATGCATTCTGTTAAAGAACGTAACAGACAACAAAACCACTGGTGACATATGGAGAGACTGGAGAGGCAATGGTAGAAAAGAAGAGCAAGCAAAAAAGTACAAACTACAAGAGACTGGAAGAGTCTAAGCCTGCTAAAACAGGCTCAGAGCGACAATGAACACACTGACAGATCTGTGGGCAAAGTCAGTGAAGTTGTTGATTTACTGAGAATAAAGAAACATGTAGGTGTGTGCAGGTCTCTTGGAAATGTTTTTATTTTTTATTTTTTAATGATTCCAAGTATATAAGTGTACACGTGTGTATGTCAGTCTCAGTGAGTTTGTCCTTGTTTGTGTGAACATGCCTCTTTCTCTTCCCCACTGGCAGGAACAATAGCCTGCGGTGAAGTCCTGAGGAGCAGCCAAAGACGGGAACAATGCGAGGGGCGTCGCGTGCCTCGGCAGGAGGTGGTTCATGCCCGGGCCCCCGCCAAGGGGGAACGTCAAGAGTCACAACTTGAACCTGGTGAAATGCCTGGCATGCCACAGTCCCAGCTGGCTTCCTGGAGAAAAACTGTCCCAAAGAAACCCAGAAAGGGAGAAAGTGAAGGATTATGTTCTCTGTTGAGTGGGGTGGAATGTCGGGCTGGGAAAGACATGGACGAGCCAGCAATGCTCATTGGATCTGAACCACCGGCATAAAGTGACCAAAGTATCGGGCATTAACTTAACAAAATATATTCTCTCTCCGAACACATCAAACCATGTGCACAGGCTGTATACCTTTTTTGCTGCACTTACTGAGGTTTTTATTTCACAATGTCCCTGTCTTTGCCTAAATGAATCTTAGGCATTTGGTTGCCAACAGTGAATGATTAATAAAACACTAATAGCAATGTTTCAAATAAGCAACTAAGAGAAAGCTAAACTCAAGCTAGGTTCTGGCTAAACCGGGACTATCTTTTTGAACATTTGAAACAGGATCCTTGTCATAAAGTCAGTTGAAGTCTGGTGGGACCCTTGTACCCCTTTTCTTCTGCTTCAGTGGAACCTGTCTTATTCCTGACAAGTTTCAAATTAAAATACGTCATTTGCCCATGCCCTGTAGCGCAACATATAGAAGTGTCTTCTTATCTGACGCCCCAAATGTTTCTGATCCTTGCTATGGCTTCATTTTCTGTTGACAAACTAATCAATTAATAAACTGATCCTTTTGGTTTTATTTAATGCTCTCATATGTTGTTGTTGATCACCCATCTTATTGCATTGGGGTAACACCACTGTTTTACTGCTCACTTGTTTGCCTGTAAACACTCATGTGTGTTGCCAAACAATCTTGAGCTGTTAACACACACATGCACACAAGCTCAGAGCACACACACATAAAACCTCACCCCGCCCCTGACCACCACTTGTGCTGACTTGACATAAACAAGTCATAGAGGCTGAGTGAGAACAAGTCAGGACACATCATTGAGTTTTTTCCTTTTTGGCTCCACTTCATGTCCCAGATCTCTCAATCACTCACACTGAGGGAGGATGTTGATGGATTCAAGATTATGAAATGTAATTTTGTGAAACTATTTTTGCCATAAAGATCAAATCCTCCACACATAAATGCAGAAACTGTAAAAATTGTATGTAGGTCCCCCTATGTTTGCAAATCTCTTCTGTTTTTTCCTTTTGCCCTTTCTCGCTCCTACTTTTTCTCTTCATCTCTGCCTCTCTCTCTCGTGCCTCCGTGTCCTTCCCTAAGGTGTGAATTTCATTAAAACCACATGTGCTGCACTGGCCTTGAAACTTAGCCAGCATTTTATTTTATACAATTTTTAATTCATAGTCCCTGCAGAGAAGGAAAGAACACCAGAAACACCTGGAATCACTCTGAGAGTTGTAAGATATAGACAGGTTGTGCATTCAGTGCCAATATTTTCTGTGTGTGTGTGTGTGTGTGTGTGTGTGTGTGTGTGTGTGTGTGTGTGTGTGTGTGTGTGTGTCTGCGTGTCTTTCTATATATGCATGTTAAGAGCACCATGTCTCCTTTTCCCTCTGTACTGTCTTGCACATTCACTGGAATCTTATGTTAAATACGTTGCTATCTTTTTTTCATACACAGTGGTGCCAAAACCACCAAAACATTTGTGTGATCTCAAAATTTTAAGGTTAATTCCAGTTCAGTCAGAAATACTAACATCAAACAATTGACCATTTATAGTAAATGATAGTACAGTTAGATTTGGCAAGATTGTGCTCTTTGAGAGAGCTCTAAAAATCTGGAAAATCCCACCTAAACACACAAATATGTTAGTTAAATCAACAGTACCAAAAGCTTAGCACATAAAGAAGATTGGGCTAATGGCGGGAGCTGCAGCAGCAAACAGTTTTGGCATTACCTAGGCAGCTAAAGCAGTGCAACTTCTGTGCTCTGCCTGAAGTACCGCTACATGGCGTCGCTGCTAAAAGAGTCATGTTTCAAAATATATGTAAATATACCATCTTTTATGATGTTCAGTGTATTTGCACAAAACAAAACCAATATTTTTTTTAAAAAACACTGACAGTCAATGACACCTGTATGAGTGAGTAAGGAAGTATGATTTTTAAAATCGACCTTGAGGGAGCTTCTGGGTCAGGCATTTAAGGAAAAGCCTTAAAACACATGTTTAACAGAACTATATTTGCAAGCATTGCAATAAAAAAATCTTTTTAGTAATTTGAATTTCAAAAGGAAGACGCCAAAGCTCATTGACTTGAAGAGAATAAAATCAATGTATTAATTTGCATCACCAATGTTTGAGTCAAATGTATTTGCATGTTATTGGCATCCTTCCTTTGAATCCCAGCCAGCGATTTTATCCAACAGTCTTGTTTTCACATCAGAGGTCGACAAAGCTCTGAGCAGATTGTAATAGGTGCTTTGGGATGTGTTCAACCCTTCTGTCTCTGCGTCCTCGCATCCTGTCCATTGTGTCAAATCTCATTTAATCACTGCTATTGATTGTTCTTAATCACTGCTTTTGGTTTCATCTCATCTGGGGAACACTTGTAGTAATAATGATAAGCCCAGTGCCATCTGTTCAGAGCGTGAGGCGGATCTGATTATCAACCATGTGCCACCTTTTCCCAGCATGCCATAAACGCTCAGACAACCTGGTCTTCCAGTATGGAGATGCTCCTGCTCACCAGCTCAGTACTGTTTTTCCTCCATGATACTTGCTAGTAGTGTTCATTTACGATGAATAGTGTTCATCCACAACTTATTTTCCATGATTAACTCAAGGTATTGACGACTGTTATGGCTGCTCAAACATATCAATGGACACAATACCAAGAGAGGAATTGGAATAGAGAAATACATAGCTGAAAACCAGATACTAAGCACCATAAAGGTCTTGCTGCAGTAGGGTAGACAGAGAGAGAGCTGAACAGAAGGGCCTGTCACTAGTCAGCACAGGTGCCTGCCAATTAGATAGGCATATTAAATGACCAATGGTTTTCAGTAATAATGTGATTTAAATGGTAATGTTTGTAAGTACAATCTAAAAAGTGAAATGTTGCTTCACGAACTTCTACCCTTGCTACTGTTACCTTTATTCCAATTTCTGATACCTGTAGTCTAATTTAATTAGTTTAGAGAGAAAACATATACCAATAGATTACTTTTTGATGACTTACACTGCATAGAACATGTTGAGTTGTTGTCAACTAAAAATAGAAACTATTAAGTACTAAAATTAATAAGCATTTTAGTCTAAAGACTATGCCAAAATGAAAACTTCTTGGTAGTGTGTGCCTCTCTATGTATGTGTGTGCCTCTGTGTGTGTGTGTGTGTGTGTGTGGATAGTTGTACAGGGAGGGGGGCAGGTGCTAATCTTCTGTTTTTACCCTTCAAATTTATGTAGATGTGTATTTTCCTTTGTTTGTAAGAAAATTGTCTTTAAGGTTTGCAATCATACAACATTTTACAATTAATGAAAAAACTGCTTTGAACAGCCTGTTTTGGAAAAATATCCCACTCTGTTCATTGCATTCCCTTTTATCACATATTTCTACAGATGTTTTTAGGGTGAATTTTGATTTCATTTGATTTGTCATTGGATTTTTATGGCTTCAGTGTGAGGTGATAAACCATATTGACGAAACACAAAACAAGGGAGGGCATCCAAACTCAAGGGTATCTCTCAAACAACGTTCCACAATAGAGACAACACAATCAAACCAAAACAAACTGTGCTGACGAGCAACTGAATTGTCATTGAGGGTCGATGCTCTGAGTAAGGACACTGAACTGATAATGGGTGCTCTGTACTGGGCTTGATGGCCCACCGTTTTACAGCCTTTTACTGTCTGGTAACTCAGCGCCAACAGATGTGTTTACACAGCCTTTATTACCTGTCATTAACGAGCTGTCAGCATGTGTGTGTGGAAACAATTGAAGGTTTACCTCAGAGACACATGTGCAGGGGTTGTGACTGAGAGGTGGTTTGATCTGAAAAAGATGCCTTTAAGTGAAAGACTTAGGTACCTCAACACTTTGGAAGATAACATTTTCTTCCCTCTAGCCCTATGTTAATTGGTATTGGTTAATATGTATAATGGTGGCTATAAAAAAATATAAAAATATTAATTAATATTAATAATAAAATATTGACATTAATTTCACCTCTGTGCAGGCAGTAGAGAAGTCCAGGACATGTTTAGTCTTGCATTAGCCTGCCACTGAGACTGGAAGCAGTCAGAAGAACATTTAAATCAGGAAATTGTGTGAAGGGGGTTTGGGGTTTGAAATATTGAGTTGCAAGTAATCTAACTAATTACAGCTCCTGTTGTAAAGAAATGTGATTACTTCATTCTAACACTGTTTGGATAGGGATATTTATACTTGTATGACTATGTAAACATAGACACAAGACTTATTAATAACAAAAAACTCCTGGTGTGAAATTTCAGGGAAATTAAAGATCGATAACCACAATATAAGACAGCTTTTCAAAACATCTTCACATTAATGTTGTGGTTTGTACTAAGTAATTTTTCATTCACTGTATTGGATTGTAGAATTATTGTAGGTTGCATCATTGCAGTAAACATATTTGTTGCAATAAGCTTGCAAAACAGTTTGTTCCTTTTTCTTACAACTTCTGCATGTTGCAAGGCTTTGTCTATGAAAAACATGTTTTTGACTGAGGATGGTTTATTTTCTCACATGACACGATTGTAGATAGTGTGAGGGTTCGCATTTTCTGTTTGTGGGCCACCTCATTTTCTTGCACAGAATAAGATAGAAATTACAGCACTTTTCTTCATCCTATAGAAGGAATGATGAGTTTGCTGCTCATCTACCTCCACAGTGAGGTCAGAGGTTAGATGCAGAACACCTCAGTGTCACAAAAGCTTGCAGACAAGCGATTGATACCAGGTCTCTGTAAAGTGTGCAATTCAAAAGGTTTGGGGAAAAGGAAAAAGGTGTGCAGGTAATGCCAAAATATACTACATTAAGAAAACATCAACACAGCAAAAACACAACAAATGGTGCAAGTAAAAAATAGGGTCTGAATACAAAATATAAAACGTGAGTGAAGTGAGAGTGTGACTGTAAATTTATAAAGAAGGAACCTAATGACACTGCTACTACAGCTGCCAACTACACAACAGGTTCTTCATGTTTTGATGATTCAGTGGGATACACTCACTTCATCTGCTGTAAAAAACAAAAAACAAAAAAAAACCCCAGGGGTTTTAATCTGACTAATGGTTTCTGTTGCAGGACGTGTCCTTGCTCTCACCATTCCAGTCTTTCTCTGTATATGGTTTGAAAAAAACTCCAAAAAATGAAACTGGAAAATGACTGGAGAGGTTGTGTAAAAGACTAAAAGTGTCTGTTTATTTTCTGCCTTTCCAGAGTTTGTTGCTGTTTCTGGTTGGCTGCAGCCTATGCTTTGGAAAGGTCCACAGCTGCAGGCTGTAGTGTAACTTACAGACCCCGCTGCAAACAGCTACAGTAGACACTTAATGGAGTGTGTGTGTGTGTGTGTGTGTGTGTGTGTGTGTGTGTGTGTGTGTGTGTGTGTGTGTATCAGTTCTGTTACATTGTGTGTTTAGTTATGGACAGCTGCCAGTGGAAGGGGAGAGCAGTGAGGGGGGTTGGTTGAATATCAGTGTTTGCTCTGGCTCAACGCCAAAAGACTCCTCTGTTTTTCTCAGCTGGCGATAATAAATGAGCAGAGAGGCGGAGCGAGAAAAAGTGAGACTGACCAAAAAACAGATAGCAACGAAGAGGAAGGAAAGATGGAGTGGGATATGGTAAAAGGGGAAGAGAAAACGTGGAAGGATCGCAATACACACAAAACACAGAGAAAGGGAGAGAAAAAGAGAGAAAACAAAGAAAAAACAAACAAAACAACATTTAATAGAAATGGGTTGACTGACCTTGTGCATGTAGATGGGGGGTTGGAGCAGCAGGGGAATGAGGAGGGAGTAAAAGGAGTAAGAAGAAGTAGAGGGAGGGAGAGTTGTGAGGAGGAACTGACAGGAAAAGAAAGAAATATGGCCAGCAGTGTCCTTAAACTAATGTTGAAGATAACCCTGTGAGCAAACAGAAATTCACTCACAATCGCTCGCAATCTTCTCAAAACAAATACTTGTGTATGAAAAGTACAAGTTTAAAAAAAACTGTTTTGATGACAGATTCTGGATACCATACCAGCACTAAAAGACATTTGAGACACTACAGCCAACAGCAATCACTACTGCCACGGTTCTGCTACCACTTGCGCCATTGATGTGATAAGTGAGCCACTCGGTTGTAAAGTGTTCCAGTGCAGCTGCTTAGTGATCAGCAGCAGAGAACTGTACTGATCCCTCAGGTAGCGACAGCGGAATAATTTCTTTGCTGATTTAAATTATTTTGTTAATCTTGGTACAGCGATTGATTGACTAAATATATTGTTTCTCCATTCACGTCTCCCATTAATGGAGATAATGTCCAAACGTGTGCACCCTCTCTATAGTGGCTGGCTTTTAACCTTGGAGTGTGGCTGTTCATTGTAGTTTGACGACATGTTGTGCAGACTCAAATTATGATGGTCCCAGCGGTGGTTTGTTCATTAGAGCGATCGGGTGACGACCACCAAGCCGGGAAAGGCTTTCTCACACTTTCTACAACACTGTTATTTAGCTGTAACTGTTTTTGACAGACAGTTAAAGAAACAGATTGTTTCTGAATATCATTGTTCAATCAGCAACATGTGTTCTGTGGAGTCCCGCCTCTTTTGGGGTGATCTGGTTGTAATTCGTCCAGATTTCTCTCATAGACTTTGATGTTAAGGCAGTTTTTTTCGAACTGCGGTCGCCAGCCCATCGGAGGGCCAAACAAATACAAATAACCAGTCACACACACACCGAAGGACAATTTTAAGTCACCAATTAACCTAGTCTGCATGTCTTTGTATGGTTGGGAGGAAGCCGGGGCACCCGGAGAGAACCCACGCAGACATGCGGAGAACATGCAAACTCCACATGGAACAAAGCAACCAAGGGTCGAACACACAACCTTCTTGCTGTGAGGCGACAGCACTAACAACTGCACCACCGCGCCGCCCACAGTATAGCCTAATACATGTATTTTGTTAAGCTATGAGGAGAGGAAAAGTTTTCTAGCCACTAGGCTAATTTATGCTGTGTAAAATGCCATACGCTAAGCTAACCGTGACTGTAAAAAAAACCCCAACTAAATCTTGATAGTTATCATTAAGCCAATTTTTATGCTTATGTTAAATGTGATTGTTTATGAGCTACATCCAGTTCTTTTTATACAGTTAATGGTTCTGTCTGGAGGACCTGTTTTAAGAGGCGTGTGTCAGGCATTTGTATGACGTGGCCTGTCCATCTCAGTTGGTGTTTGATAATGGTGTTGGCAAAGCTGTTGATGTTTGATTCCTCAAAAAAACACTGATGTTAGTGCGCTTTGCTTTCCAGCAGATACGCAAGCTTTTTCGCAGACATTTCTGGTGGTAGGACTCCTGCTTACTGTAGGTAGTTCAGGTAGACTGGCAGAGTTTTCAAAGACTCTACGGAGCTCCGCTAGCATAGCAGATGCAATGGTGTACCTCGCTGTTGATGTCTGCCCTTGAGGACAGATGACTTCCAAGGTAGGGGAGCTGGTCCACATTTCCAGTGCTTACATTACCAATTGTTATTGTTGTTGTTGGCGGGGCTGCAGAGGAACACACACACACACACACAGTGCATCAGAGGGTAGCCCATTATTAGCGTCATGTTTACTCATCAAGCTGTACAGGGGTTACAATCATAAAGAATTACGACAGAACCCATACATTACCTCCTCTCTCTCTTTCTCTCTCTCTCTCTCTCTCTCTCTCGCTCACACACACACACACACACACATCAACACATGCAGCACCAGACCTATCATCCCATTTGGTGACTTTGATCGCAGCAACCACAAATCCAGCCGGGGCGGTGTTTATAGTGTGTAGTTGTCGCCTCAGTGCAACTTTGGAGTGAAGGAGGTGGGCGTGGCACAGAGCGACACGACTTCTAACTTCATAAAGAGCAGCCGAGCGCAATTAATACTGTTTTTACACTCCGGCCTTGCTACCCAGCAGCCCCTGGCCTTTTCATGTAGGCAAAATTTAGGAGGGAAAACAGGAGGGGTGGGGGAGGGAAACCAGCCACGCTAGCTAATTGGGACCCACATCTGACACAGCCTCTGCACTGATGTCAGATCCCAGCCCAGATGTGACGTCGTGGGCAGATGACAGAGTTTCATAGGCACGCTTTTATTCCATCCACTCACACAAGGAACAAGTGGAGATTTGATTCTACAATGGAGGGTATGGTAGTAGAGGAGATTAAAGATTTGGGGATCATTTTAAGAATTTTAACACTGGACTCTCTGTCTCGAAACTGAATCCCAATCCTAAGCGGCAGATAAAAGAGGCCTGCTTCTGGGTTTCAGATGGCTTTTTTCAAAATGTTTGTTGTTGTTGGTTTGAAGTTTTCTGTTGATGATAAGAGCGCCCTCTGATCATAAGGCCTTATTATTGAACTACTCAGAAGGCTGCTCATTACGGCTATCTGATTAAAAAAAGAGCAAAACAAAAAGGCTGATTTGTGTTTCCATAGCAAAAGATAAACACACACTATCTCCGTCCCAATGGTTTTGTTTGCTTACTTTGCTTGCCTCCCCTCCTGTCTATGTTGTAAGTGTCCCTTGAGGCTGACAGTGTTGTATTTGGGGCTTTAAAATCTTAACACTCTCCTTCTTTGTTTTAATCCAAGAGCTTTAAATCCTCTTGGATGCATTAGAAGCAGGGATTGGGATCTCTTACTGAGACGGTCAACAAGCCACTCAGCTACCAAGGAGCCAGAAAAGCACGTTCTCCGTTGCTAGTTCACTGAAGGGGAATATACAAGAATTCTACCATGGCTACCAGCATATATATATGCAAATATAGGACCAAAAATATTAGCACAATTAAAGTCCAATACCAGTGCCAATGCAGGAAATAGTATGCTAAAACCTGAATTCAAAGAACAACAAATGCAGATGTTCCATACATGGCACAAGGGCTCACTAAATGGTTTGAAAATGTGTGAAAATGATGTGAATCAGTCCTATGACCAAATCTGGACACGGCTGAATACCTGTTTGATATTTGAGCTTTCCACCACCATCATTCGAAATATTAAATGAGGGAGTATCTACCTCCCGTAGTGTTTTAGTGAATCAAGGCCAAGGAGCACTGAAGCTGTTCTAGCAACACCTTACCAAGACACTTTTTGTTGGTCTGTCCTTTAATTTGTCACCCATCTGCAAACATTATCAACGACATATTGGTATAAAAAAATTAGTAATTAACAATTAAGATGATGATCTGAAAGCAACCAGAAGCCTGCTGTCCTCCCGTTTCAACCATCTACTTCTCACAACGGTCACATGGGGGCATACTTGAACCGACAGACTGCTCTTTCTCACCCACTCTGGCCTGTTGTGACACACACACACACACAC
>JAPMOB010233428.1:0-15165 GCA_029875015.1 Lepomis gibbosus
TTTGCAGAAAAAAAAAGAAAAAAAATAATCCTAACAGTTTCAATAGGGTCCTCGCACGGTTCGTGCTCGGGCCCTAATGAGATGACAAGGTTCCACACATTCATAGCCAATAGAGTATCTGAGATTCTGAAAATATCCACAGTATCTCAATCGAGGCATGTCACCACACACTTAAATCCTGCTGACTATACTATATCAAGATGACAGAAGGTGGACTCCTCAACCTCAACACAGCAGATCCAGAGATCAAGAAAAATGCCAAAATCAATGCTCTTCCATTAGAAAAAAAGATGGATTCAATGCAGCAATTGATAGAGCACTACTCTTCATGGACACATTTCAAGAAAAGAGTGGCGTGGATCATTAAGGTAAAGGACACATTGCTGGTTGCTGCGCATGGCTAAAAAGAAGGAGCAGAGTGCAGGTATTGCACTCTCTGATGCTGAAGACAATCAACAAAGACAACAGCTTCACAAAATGATAGCGAGCTACAAAACAAGTTTCAGCAAAAGAACTCTCACAGTGGATGATCTGAAAGAAGCCAAGCCAGAGATTATACGCCACTGCCAGAGGAAGAAATTCCAAGAGGAAATCAATGCTCTAACAAAGGGTGAGCCTGTCAAACGGTGCACCCATCTGTATAAGCTTAACATGGTTCTTCAAGATGGAATCAGCCATGCCAGAAGAATCCTAACACCCGACTACATGGTGTTACTGGACAACAACAGTTGGCAGACTTACCACAGTCAAGAGTCTTACCAGATGAACCACCCTTCACTAGAACTGGAGTGGACTATTTTGGGCCTTTTGAAGTCAATCGTGGAAGAACTACTGTGAAGAGATATGGTATCATCTTCACTTGCCGTTGGAGCTGTCTACTTAGAGCCTGGACACGGACTCTTTCATTAACACTCTTTGCGGATTCATCGCAAGATGTCAGGTTATAGAACTGCATTCTGATAATAAGACCTATTTTGTTGGAGCAGAACAAGAGCTAAAGAAAGCTATCTGAGAGTGGAACACCTCCAAGATAGAGGAGACTTCGCTTCAATAAGGCATTAAGTGGATGTTCAAACCCCCCCACTGCCTTGCACCATGGCGGAGTATGGGAGCTTTTAATTAGGTCCATCAGAAAAATCCTCACTGTCACCCTAAGGAGACAGAGTCTGGATGAGGAAAACCTTCAAACATTTCTTTGTGAAACAGAGGCCATCATTAACAGTTGACTCATTACAACACCCTCCAGTGACCCGAACGACCTGGAGGCACTCACTCCAAATCAACTCCTTCTACTGAGGACTAAACCATCTCTATCTCTGGGACTTTTCCAGTAAGATGACCTTTATGCATGCCGAAGGTGGAGGCAGTTTCAGTATATGGCGGACCTCTTTTGGGTGGATGAGCGAGTATTTTACAGAGCTTTAATTATGCCAGAAGTGGTCTCACGTGTCATGAAAACTTTGTGCCTGGGGACATTGATTTGTTTGTTGACGAAACTGCACCGAGAAATTCATAGGTCATGGCCAAGGTCATCCAAACTGTACCAGATGAACATGGACTTGTCCGCCAGGTTCGTGTGAAGACCAAAACTAGTGAACTAGATAGACCCCTCACAAAGGTCTGTCTTCTTCTAGAATCAATGTGAAGCAGTGGTAAAGACTGTTCTCCTACGGTAAGTCAAGTATTAATGACCTCTGACATAAAAAAAAAGGAAACCTCAAGACTGTTCCTAAAACTTCATGTTGACTGTTAAATGGTGGTTGATACTTGTTTCTGTGTCTAGAAAAAAATTAGGGGCTGGTCATGTGTGCGGCAAATGAGCTTATTATTTTTCTCATAGTTTATTCTTTTATTGTGTGAGATGTAAATTTTGAGTTATATCTTTGAAAATCATATTACAGAAAAACAGAAATATTTCAAAGTTAACAATGGATAAAAAATTTTTGCATTGCACTTGACGAAGTTTATTGTTATGGGTGTATAACAGGCTGTTGATGTTTGTTCTGGTAAGTGTGTACCGTTACTTTAAGAGAGGCGCTCTCAAATTTAGGCTGTTAACTGTTGAACCAGATAGAGAGGAGGAGACTAGCTGTGGAGTCACATTATTTTTATACCATGTCCTGAGTTGTAACTGACATGATCCATCAGAGAAAATTTGTCAACATGTATGGAAAAAAATTTGTGTATTTTAACAACTTACATCTGACATCAAGTGGATAATTACAGAACTGCATTGAATTCTGATTCTGCTTCTAGGACACATGTATGCCATGACGATCAGCTAGGTTGCATTTTGTGGTAACACATGATGTAGCAGCCCTAATGACCCACATTTGTATAGTTTTCCACATCATGACATCTCTTTATTTGTCTTCAGTTCATCGCTGCATTTTTACCCATGTCCTTCTACTCTCAGATTGAGAGGGTTAATCAGGAGAGACCACGTTGCACTGCCTGACTGCATCTAATCTATCCACTTGGGAATCCGAGCATCAATGCGCTTGCAAATACGCCACAGGTCTTGTTCACAAGAAAGTCTTCATTTGAATGTCAGATGGGTTACCTGTCAGAGCAGAACCTACATGTCTGGGCACCTGCTGCAAAGGAGAGCAGAGGATCTTGTTAGGCAATATCTACTTCTGAAGAAAAGCCAGAGTTTCCCTATTCAATTCCATATCCACACATTCCTGGCAGACTAATACAGACTAGAACAGTGAAACAAGCCAGAACATTATTATCATGCAAAGTACTGAAAATAACAACAGTGTACAAGTAAGATCTGGCTCCTCTTCCTGGACTTAGCTTCTTCAGTGAGATGTTCTTTGGGATTATCCTGGGTAGAATGACATAGATGAAATCATCATAACCAAAGGTGTGGCTTCTGTTTGGGGGAAGATTTGTGGCTTATCTCATAATTCAAACAAAAAATTTACAACAAGTTTTTTTAATAGCAGAAGATCTTAAAAGTAAAACAAATCAGACCTTAGGTTTTTCATGTTACCAAATGTCAAAACAAAGTTATATAAAGCTATGCCTGGCTAAGCATGCCTCAGGCGAGCTCCTGAACCCTGCTTCATCACAGAACTACATGTGTAATAAACACAGGTCAAAGTGATTGCAACAGAAATACAAATTTACAAATAAATAATCTCTACTTGTCAGGTATGTTTGAAAACATACCTGGTCTGTTCTAGTATGTACTGCATCCAGAAAACAGCCAGCACTCAGCAGTTATACCTTACCAAACAAACTGCCAGCCATATACATGGCAGCATGTACAACTTTAAATAGTGCAGTACTGTGTGATAAAGTTTAGCTTGCTTTTAGCAGTACAGGTGGTGACTGACTGACACATTTTCCCCTTGGGGCTACCAGCTCTCGCACATACTTACTTCCCTCTATACTTACAGTAAATGCTGAACTGCAGCCCCTACGCTAACAAATACTAAAGAGACCACTTGGAAGCTTCAGGGCTTGACAGATTTATTTATTTGCCAGAATCACACTCAGTACTTGCTAGCCTATTAGCCTGTGGATAATATTCCTGGCAGCCTGAGGAGTTTGGCGAGAGTTTGGTTGATAGTTACAAAATTTTTAGTCCTTGTTAGTGTTTTTGATTTTTGACTTAAATGCCTTTATCATCTCCAGGTCAAATCCTATTCCTGCTACTGTCATGTTACAACATATGTACAAGTTACCACAATAGATTTTGGTTTTGCTTATTTACTGTAAATATGATACACATCTTTTCATACACACAGTCATCACAGTACTTTAAGCAAGTATAATCCTTGATTTCATAAGTTTTCAGCTTTATGTGATATTCAGCAAGATAATGAAGCATATTGTTTAAGTTCCACTCGGTACCCACAAATCATGTTTGTGCGCCCTTCACTCTTGTGGCCTGAAAGGTGCACAACACCCAATACTCAAAAACCCGAAATACTCAATACATTTGGGGTATACCAAGGCAACATATCACTAACCTTTATTTATTGAGTATAAACAGCAGAACTACCCAGTTTTTCTTTTTGTTCTTAGTACACTTTATCACTGGTTTTATGTATCAATTTGCCCTTAATAAACTGATTGGAAACACCTGAAATTTAGAAAAAAGTCGGAATAGAAAAGTTGGTGTATCGATAACAGCAAAATGCGACAGACAGACGGACTTAAAAGCCAATAAATGATAACATACATGAAGCATGTGACTCGAATGTCCACTGAAGCTTCCGCCCCATTGGAGAGACAAAAAATGGCAGCAGACAAATCTATTAGATATGTATGGAGTGATGAGGAGACTGTAACATTCCTCAATTTTGAATTTTTTGTTGTGCCCTCTTCTTCTGTAATGGTTTAATTGCACCTGACTGGAAAATTAGTGCCACCAACTGTTTATCACAAGGCGGCCAATGGTAGTGAATGGCTAAGCACCTTAATTAACATTTTCATTCATCAATTTTCCGGAAATTTATTTTAATATTTAATATTTGGATGGAAACCTGACTATTGCCATCTTTATTTGCTCATGTAAGTCCAAGTGTAAGGCCAAGGGGAAAAATGCGACAGCACCTACCAGAGAACAAAAAGCACAATGCAGAGTGCTGTCCATGGTGCTGATTCTTGAGCAAATAAATGTGATATGTAGCAAACCTGTTTAAACCTACTGTAAATTGTCCATTACTAAAGCATTTTGATTTTTGTCATATCTGCGGAATTACAATACATAGAAACTTAATTGTTGCCTGAATTCTGTGGTCCAACTCAAGTATCCATACAGGTTCATTTGATTGTGTTATTCACACTAAAACTTTTAATTTCCTCATTGACTCATGGCCTAATTCCACCAAATTTCATTGGAATTTTCTAAACATATTTTGAGACATCCTATCCTATAAATAGGATAAAAACATAACCTCTTAGGCAGACATAATAATACTCAAAATAATGACTAGTGCACTCTTGCCCAACAGAAGGAGAGGAAGCAGAAACCACAAGCAAGTGCTATAGTTATTGCAGCAAAGGTGCTTCACGATTCTTTCCACAAAAGCCAAAAAGAGAGGTTAAGGAAAAGAAAACTACCATTCATCACATAATTCATGTCATTTCATAATCTTCAGTGAGTAAATGACTAACAAAAGTCATTCCTAATGAATACCTCTGTAAGATAATATACACCCTCAAGTAATATTTTTCTTAATTACCCTAATTATATTGCATTTTAATGATGCATGACTGTTTTCATAGAGTGATTAAAAACAACATCATCACTCAACCATCATAACAATAGTATCGCTTAAGGCATCAGTTTTTTAGAAATGCATTTTAGAAAGTAAGTCTGGAGCCATCTTATCATAGAGATGCAGAAGGCGGACAATATTACAGATGCAGCAGTAATTAAATCATCAGTCCCCAACTAGAAACATCACAGAAATTAGCCATGTCTATTCCAGATTGTTGAGGGAGCCAAGTCATAAGCTTACAAATGGGATCAGCTGTTCTCAGCTGTTGTTGCCAAAAGCAGTGGACCTCCAACATGGCCGCCAGAGGGCCCATTGCATCCTTCATTTATGAGGCTTCTTATCCACTCCTGAGCCGGAAAAGGGGGGAGGGCGGGGGGAATCATTTGGTAACCCCAGCTGGGGACAGTGTTGCATATGCACTCCAACCTATGCCTTCAATTTGCCTGTGTCAACTGTGATATGTTTTGGCCATATTGAAATTCAACTCTGTCTACAGAGCAGCAATTTGTCGCTTACCAAAGAGAATGGATCTTTATTCAAGTTGGGCATGTCTGTATTTCAAGCACAGCAAAGACTGAATAGATGGCCAATGGGATTTAACAATGGTTCTCCTGGAATGAAAGCTAACATATTTTTCACCAAGGTTAAAAAAACAACACAGTTCTGCTCCGGCTGAGTTTAACCATTGTACCATTGTTAATGTTTATTCATACCCATTTACAACACACACCCACAAAAATAATGACAACATGTAATTAAAATTTCATTTGAAAATACAGAGCATTGATGTGTCATTTATATAGAATTTTGAGGACAAAATATTAGCTTTTTTTGTGCACTGTTTATTTAAAAATGCACATGCTTTTGCTATTTCTCAAAGTCATGCTTGGGTTTGTCTGATTAAATAGTCAATGTCAAACAAGACAGATTTCAGGTACGGTGGAGTGAACAACCTCTCATTATTTTTTAAAGCCAGTTTAAGTACACATACATGTGTTTGTCTCTCACATCTGTGATGTTCATCACATTGTCCTTTACACATCATTCGTTTCCTTAATGCCTTAAACAGCCAATACTCAAACTCCCTTTGATTAGTCACCAGTTTCCCACCAACAAACACTAAGCTGATGTCCAATGATTTATTGATGAGTGCTCTATCTAGTACTATTTTGTGTCTTACTCAAAGGGTTGTCCTGTCTTTGGGGAACATAATCATTGGACGGTAAATCTTTGTTAAATTGTGAAACAACTATATTTCCTAGAGGTAGTGTTAGCCTCTGTCCTCTGATGTTTTCCTACTGCCTTTATCTCACCCCATGTTTAATGGAAAGTGCAATTTCCAACACAATATTTTACTTTGATACAGAGTGGGCTTTAAATCGGATCTTTCCACATCGCCTGAGTCACAGTTACAAAGAAATACCAATGTTAAAAAGTGACTTTTGCAGAGGTTTGTGTGAAATATTTCACCCTTTTGGAATTAAAAAATAAATAAATAAAAATGCATTTTAATATGTTGTTTGTATGTAGCAGATAACCATTGAAAAAATAAATTTACTGAATTTACTGAAAGCACAACATTAAATCTTAAATATGTTTATAATATTTTCCCTTTCCTGTGAGAATAATTTAGGAAACACTAACCTCTATGTTTTATTTAAACCCCTGCTTAATAATGCGTGACATATTGCATGATTAGATGATGTGTTTAGTGTGTGCATGCTTTCCATGGATTTCTTTTAAATTGGGTAGAGGAAGTAGCCCTCTGACCAGTGTCACATCCTGGGGACATAATGAGAAAAACACATAGGATGGAGGGGTGCTGCATATAACTAGTTTATAATAGTATGTCGGATTTTATGTTTTATGCGGTTTGGTCCAACTGTGGACACATTGGATGGTCCATCAGAGACTCAAAGAGCGAAACATTACCTAAAGAAAACATATGGTCTGCCTGCCTGGCCAATCAAGGTATAAGGAAGGTATCATATACCAAAGTATTAGATATTTTAACGCTTTGACCTGATGATGGTGCTATGTAAAATGTTAAAAGTTAAAAGAATTCATTCTGTGACGAATATGAAGGTCTGCCACATTTTATGGTAATCCACCCAATGGCTGTCATGTGGATTTCTGGAAAGAGAAAAAGTCAAGAGATCACCAAAGTCCTAAGGTTTCTGTCTGGGGACAATGAATGTCTATTCAAACACTTGTACCAATCTATGTAGTCAATGTTGTGATATTTCACAGGATAAGGGAAAACTTCACTAGGTCACTAGAATTCATACTTTGGGAACAATGGATGTCTGTACAAATATCATAGACTGAGATATTTCATTCTGGGCCAACGTGGAGAACTGACCAACTGACCAACCCGCAGTCTATCCATACTGTGGTGCCACACAGCTAGGATAGCTAAAATATACCAGCAGTTTTAAGCAGTATCACATCACATGTGATAATAACTAAACTAATGTGATAACAAAACACATTCTGTAAATTACTGGGGAAATTGAAAGTAGTTTGAATTCTCCAAGACATGTCTGAAATGTTGGGATATTAAAAACTTATTCCCCACAATTTTATATAATGTTCAGTTTCTAGTGATTTCATACCTTCTCAGACTTCTGTTTAATGCAGCAGAACAAATTACTCATTACAAGTTAAACCAGTACATTTATTTTTCATCTTCAATTACATGGTGAAAGTGACATAACAAGCACTTAACCCGTGTATAGTCTTAACATTCGGTATTCTCCCCTTGTGTTAAGGTTCAAATATGACCCGTCTTCGCTAAACCCCTAAGATAAATCAGTTTAATTGAATTTTTAAAACAAATGTATTTTGCATTAAGTAACAACCTGTCATTCAACCTAAAATGATAAAATAATATAATCATATCATCAAGTTCCAATTGCACTGACAGTTGATAAATGATGATATTGAATTATTTCTCAGCCATAAATTACCTCCTAAACTCAGATGCAAAAACATTTTTTATGTATGAACAGTAACAGCAAGAGAAATTGAACCACCCTTTTAATCACTGTAACACAGTTTAGATCATTTGAGCCTCAGTTGTCTGATGCTCGTCATTAGCTGATTGGCACATCTCTATTACATCTATAGTATATTGACTACATCAGTTTCATAACACAAAGCCCATGTGGTTTCTGTTGAGTGTAATAATATGTGATTACACATGCTTTGATTCTCCTACATGTCTTGGCAAGCATCGGTTTGGCATTAAAGCACAGAGAGAAAGAGAGACAAGTGAGATGAGTCACACATTTACACTCAAGTAATATTAAGCAAGCAGATTTGTACTGAATAAAAAACATGAACATAATTTGGTGTGTTAGGCATTAAATATTTTTGTGTTGCCAAGTCTAGGAAAATAAAGGCGTAACAGTAACATTATTCCGCGTGAAAGTTCATTATTGACATCGGAACATTAAAACAAACTCCACTTACTAGTGTTTTACAAAGCTTTCAACAATATCTCATGGTCTTCCTTAGCAGATGCTCAGCTTAGCTTGGTATGGAACTTTGGTAATTTAATAAAGCTTAAAAGCTTTTGAAAAAGCCAGTAAGGGAATCTTGAGTTAAGATTTTGTTTTTTGCCAAAGCAAGTTTTTTTTAGTAAGTAAGTACACTGGCCAAAAAGGAAGTTCACTGGACAATAAGAGGCAATGTAAAGAGACTTTTTTCCTTTTGCCTTATTGCATTCAAGCAGATGTGTAATGTAATCAATTCAAAGTACATTACGACTGTGGTAAGAAAAATGTTATCCAAAGCTAGAGGATAACAGCAGAGATGGAAAGAAAAGTGGCACCCTGGTAATGGCATTTTCATCTGTCAAATTGTCCCATACAACATCACTGACACGGGGCCTACCTATCTCCTATCTATCCCTAGAGGGGAGAGACACATCCCAAAAAGAAAGATATTGCTGTAATTACTTCTCCTTATAATGCTAAAATTTCCAGACTTCCTGTCATTGATAGCATCAAGGTAACTCCCATGCTGACTTTCTTTTATACACACATTTACAATGAGTTTTTTTTTGTTGTTTTTCAGTAATGATTAAACAACTTCCAGCAGCAGCATCGCACATGGATAAGAATTCAAAGTTGTCATGTCAGGTAGACCTGCTACTGGTAAGGTGTGATAACAATTCCACACATTTCAAGTTAGCCTTGATGTTTACTGGTGGTCAGTGTAAGAGGCTTTCCGGCTTGCTGTAATCTTGTCAGCAGTTTCACCTCTGGTGGTAACCACATGTAAAAAGTCACTGGATTATGGCTTATCAGTGCATGATCTATGACACTGGAAACTGTTGAGTCATTTCATCCAAAATCATCTTTAGGACATACTGTGAATGATAGGGTTCAGTTTGAGAGTCAAGATATAAAATTTCAGAGGACGCTCACACATGCTGTACAGAGATCCTTCAAGGTAACCCTCTATGGTAGCGTGACTAGGATTTAGCATAACTTAGCCTGATGCGTTGTCACTATATTTGTATCCGCAACAGTATGTGGTGGAATAACATTCCTTTTTCCACTTCAGGGAACAGAGGGCCCTTTTTGCTAGATAGTGCATGTGTGTAGGCAGAAAGAAAAGGCGGGACACACTTATTTATACGCACATACACACATAGAGCAGCAGACAGAGATGGGAGCTTTTAGTGAGTGAGGCACTCTGCTTTTCCAGGAATGTGAGGATGAAAACAGCACTTCAGTGTTAACCTTGAAGCAGTGAGCAGTGCCACCTTTAAAGTATGTGAGAACCCAGAAGGGCCACAAAACAAATTATTGGACCTGCAAGTTGCAAGTAAAATTACTTCCTTTTCTGCGTCTTTTTTTCCATGAGTAACCTACATAGTTTATGTTGACAGAATATTAAAGAGGGTGGTGAAGAATAGATAAAAGGTACATTCATCAATTCATCCTCTAGTCATACTTCATGTTTCTTTCTCTGTGGGCCACTGCCTTTGTGAATGGCATCCATGTGAACAGACTCACACTTATCTTTCTGTAGGAATTTCATCTTAAATCAGCGCAGAGCATGAGGTGTCTTGCCATCAATACGACAATCTTTTACAGAAAATGTTTCCCTCTGTCACGATTATTAGTGGAAAAACACACTGGAAATGTCCATTGTGTTGCTGCAGTTGCTTGTCCACTCCATTCAATCTAATTTTCTGGATTGCAGCGTTACAAGGAACACAAAATACTCGCTGACACTTCTTACCACAGTATAAAGATTCCATCAAGCTTCAACAGGGTTTTTATTACAAAAATAAGAACATAAGTGGTCTTCTTGAGCTAAAATGTTACCAGTACTTTAAGTTAAAAAAGTTGAAAAGACAGCTGGTGCACAAAACACAGCCAAGAAATGAGATATTTGGTTCCAGTTACATTATGTGATCCAAATTTAGCTATTAAGTCATGAATCTACTAGACTGAATTTAATAAGAATACCTGAAATGAAACAGTTCAGCTACTTGATGTATCGAGTGAGCGAAGAGACATGCAAATATCTTGCTGGTGGAAGTAATCATAGATCTGCAATGAATTCTTACAAGCATTTCTACTTCTGACTTGTTCTCTGACATTCCTGTAATTTTCTGTTTCTTCTTTCTTGGCTCAGATTAGTTATGGCACACTTTGGGATTGATTTCATTGTCTTTGCAACAAGTCGCGTCAGATGGGGGCATAAAACCTTAAAATCCCAGTTTATCATATTCTCTTAAAACTTGAGCCTTCAAAAAACTGGACTTATCTGGTAAGTCTCCCACATCTCTTTGGCAGGAGTTGTCATTCTTGGGCAGGTAGTTGACCCCGGCTTGCCCCTCTCTCCTCCACTCCTCAAGCCTCCCTGAGGTATCTCTTGTCTGTGATTCACGTTCTTATCTCTTCAGTGCATACAGTGTGGTAGACCGCACAGACACAGGTCGCAGGACCAATCGCATCCACACATCTGAGTGAATTATTCAAATTGCCGAGAGCAAGAGGTGCATACAACCTTTTCCTGTTACGTGAGAGGAATGGCTGGCCAGACGGCAGTCATTGTGGATCAGACAGTCATTTAGATTGTACAAAAATGTAATTTGTTCTCATATCAGATTTTATTGTAATGGCTGTTATAGTGACTTGGTAATGACCTGGTGTCCATCTTACGCTCGTGTTCAGCGTAAGTTAATGAAATCACATTGAACGGCCTAAATGGATTACATAGATCATATTTATTCCTATGATTGTAATAAAGTGCATATACGTGTGGAGGTGTTGACACAAGGCAGCAAAAAAAGACAGGCAACAGTAGCGCTGTTTGAACATCACAAATACCAGAGCTAAAGGTAACAGGGTGGAAATCAATTACATGGTTGGCTCACTTAATTGATATCCACCTCAGCATAAAGATAGATAGCACTGAGTAATATTAAGGCAGAGGCTTTCCTATGAAAAGGACTTCTTTCCACGGCACTCAAATAATTTAGAATGAATACAGAAAATGCTACATATGCATATCTTTAGTAGTTTTGTAAAGCTGTTTGTCTGCAGAAAATATGCACAATCTTCAATTTTAAACTCTGAGTGGAGAAAACGTTTGTAAAAAAAAATGTAATTAAATTATCTGCAAAAGAAAAATCCAATATATTTTGAAGAACTTTTTTGGTTTAAAGTAAAGTTGTCTGGCGAGGCAAAGCTTTAAAAAATATTTCACATCATTCCGAGTTCTTTTTCAAAATATTTAATAGCATCTACTGGACCATTCATCTTCAGTTGATGAACTGCGCTGCTGCTGCAGTGACCAAAAGTGGTAAATGGCACAATGCAAACACTACACAGTCGCAGAAAACATAAATTTGCCTCAAATGAGGCAGCTGTTTCCTCAGATTGGACAAAAAATCCTTTGACTCCAAACACTTTTCATATTTTATTTTATTTTATTTTTTTTACTGCTGATAGACAAGCTTCACATTGAACTACAGGAAACATTCGTTTCTGTGGACCTAATTATCTGAGTTACAACCACTCAGCATGAATTATTTCCTATCTGCTTGTGTGTTTCACTGATCTCTGCACGGAAAAATGTTATTTTAGCAATACCCTGCTCTGCATTGAAGTGCTATTAAGTTGGAGTGAAATCCTTTTTGTTACCTCCATCATTTTGATTAGCTAATTCCCACTCTTTCATGTAGGTTAATAATACATACACATAAACATAGATGATGGTGATGATTCTGGTGGTGCCACAATAAAAAAACGTACAATCATTCTTAACCAGTAACATGTGTCCTGCACACCTTAGGCCACTCTGGTCTGTTTGCAAATACTGTCAAACACACATCAGTCACAGGATGAAGTCAGGGGAACAGTTTATGAAATCATGCACCATCAACAAATGGGCTGATCGTAACACTTTCGCATACTACATACTGTACATACACTCCACCCACTAGTTTATCTATAAAAAGCATGACCCATTACAGAGATTCAGACACAAAGGTATAATTTTATTATTCTCTCATGCAAATAATTCAAAAGGGCAATCATCAAGGTGAGATTTTAAAGGCAAACACTCATTCACCCTCAAATTTTATCAGTGCTCAGGCCTGATAGGCAGACAGTATCTGCAGCTTTTCTCACAGATAAGCACTTTCCTTTCTCTGCTGTAAAGCTAAAAGTTGTCTGCCCCTGTTAACAGTGGGTGAGTAGGTGCTACGGTAACACTAGTTTTTTAATGACACTTTTTGACCAACAGCCGAATTACACAACAGAGGAGATATGTGTATTTGCAGGTGTACACAGATTTCAGACTGAGTGCTAAAGAAATACCATCTTTAATGACAGCTGTCGCTAGCAGATTTTATCAGATGCTGATGTAAGCTAATGCTACGACCAACTTTGTTTTTTATCCAGCTGACTAGTTTTAAAATGTAAACCGTGTGAAAGGGACTTAAATATGTGCTTGATGGCTGAATCCACAGCAGCGTGTATTTAGGTAGCCACAGTATTAAATTATTGCATAAAAATGTAAATTTAATGGAAAAAGTCATTTGTTCTAACACAATGGTGAATGGTTTGGATGGTTACCATAAACAAAACACAATTTGGCACACAATACAGCATTTTACTTTATGCTTTCATGTATGCTTCCTACTACCCTCGAAACTATACCCCATGCACACTGCTTTAGCATGAGGAGAAATCTGAAGATCGACAGGTCTGCCTTGTTAAACATACTAAGCTAGGATTGAAAAATTGAAGAACATCTTCTGTTGACCCTCATTTATTAGATGCATTGATATTAGATGTAACTGAGGGTGTAGTAGATCATCGTCACGGACTCAACAAAGATCAATTCTCATTTCCTTCAACTTCAACATTTTTGAAAGTCAATGTTTTTGTAGGAACATCCAATTTGAGTCATCAAAATTTCAGTCGGCCAGTTTTCTGTGGTAGATTGACTCATCAGTCATCTGGGTCTAGGCAGACTGATGCCGGCAGCTCTGAACTGGGCTAATTCATGATACATAAAGATGACTTGAGGCATACCTTTCTTTGAGTACAGGTTTATTCAAAACTTTGGATTCTGTGGCCTATTAGCACATTGGAAAAGTACACTGTGGACTTTTAACATCTTCCTGCTGATGCAACGCCTGAGAACTGTTACCACACTATTCCGGTTTGTTAGGACATAGAAGCACAGACACTGAATGACATCAGGCTAAATCTTTCTAATAATTCATTGTAACTAATACTGAATATATAGAATTATAACACTCATATTGTGCATTTCAGTTGGAAAATAGAACTTGAATAAATGAAACATGTTTGTAATTTGTAAGGTCAAAAAGTTGTCATTTGTAACTTTTACATAATTGAATTCCATCGATTCCTACATTTTCTTTACTGGCACAAGATCACATGGTTAGTTGGGGGTACAGAGCTATCCCAGCATGTATAGGGTTAATAAACACCCTACACAACATTATTGATTGTACATTTTTTTTTAAACTTGTGTTTTATCGGTGCTGTATTTCTTATTTATAGAATTTTATGCATTAAAATTACTCTTAAGTAGCTTTCCTGTATAAAGTGTCTTAATTAACTCACCTAGCATGCCTTTGGAGGTTGCCAGTCTATCTCAGGTTTAACACATACTGAATCCCACACAACCTCACATGGTTCAAATTGTGAATTCCTGTGAGTTCAGTAAAATTAGATTCAACATCCTACGAAACATCTGTGGGCACAAGAGTGATTCATGATGTCCAAAAACAAACAAACAGTTGAGGTGGTCTACTGTGCAACTCACCAAGACGGGAAAACAAAAGCCAAACCACAATCTGTAATTAACCAACAGACATAACCTCTCAAAAGGTATATGTAGTTTTTCTACTAAAATGAATCCTTTTTTTATTGCCTGTGTGCAAAGGGGTTGTAATCTGACATTAAAATGATCCACCTGCCGGGTTTGGCTATTAACTCTGAAGGCAAATATTCCTATTCCTATTCGAAGGCTCCGGGTCGGCTTTTCCGCGAAATGACACGTGCATACGCGCTCCCGAGCCTCTCGCTGTCCAGAGCCCTGACTTTGCACTCGGCAGCGACGACACTGCAACTTACAACATGGAGTCTGCTAACACTAAGAAAGACCTGCTCCCAGCACTACACAGACTCCAACATAAACTCCACATGAGGATAAAAAACAAACTTTTATCTGCTGAAGCTCGTCGGGACAAATGTGAATCGGATAGACTTTGGACGAAAACTAAGAAAAACATCGGCAGGGCTTTTGAATCATAGAGAAACCTCTGGTTTTTTTTGGGGTATAAAAACAGACCAGGAGTTGGCTTTCCTCCTATTGGATAGCTAAGCTAACATTACTACAAAGCATGTAAAATATA
>JAPMOB010233429.1:0-14742 GCA_029875015.1 Lepomis gibbosus
CTCTCCATTCTCCTTTTCATCAGGGATTCACAAATACTGATAAATATGATGAGAGAATCCTGCGTCATGTGTTTCAAATCAAAGCAGAGCCACTTAATTTGCGGGATTTAAAAAAAAAAGTTTAATAGAAGGACCCTCTAGGGGTTAGATGTGCATACGTATGTCATGAGCCACACTGTTCTGTTTGACTGACATGTGCTCTCTATACTAGGTCATTACAGACGCTAGCACTGCTTCTCTGACGATCAACTTGCTACGTTGGTTTGACCTGCTCCTGTAACGGGCGTGGCTCGTGCGTTAGACAGAAAATAATTCTAAGCTCAAACTCAGCATTTGCATCGGTTGATAGTACTATTGTTGGAAGTTACGGAAAAGTTGATACTTTAGCAAGCTAACTAAGCTAACCGCACCTACCTGTCCAACACAAAACAGGCCCACTCCGCACTGCTTTTCATCCTCTCCTTCAGTGCTCGCTGTTTCACCCCCGCTGTCTGCCATTTTTGTAGCTTCCTCACACCTCGCAAGCACACTGTTATTGTCTGGGGGCAATACATGTATAATGAACAAAGGTGGAAGCCCACAAACGTCCTACACAGCAACACAGCAAAATAGGAAAGGGCAGAGGGCAGGGTCTCTGGAGATACAGCCACAAGGTCATACTGTAATTGAGAGGGATTATTTGCCACATTGCTTTTTAGGAAAATCCTCTTAAATCTGCCCTTAAGGTTAGTGAAAGATTGTCGCATCTACATTATGGTGAAATCTGTCATAACAAATGCCACTTGGCATCAGCAGATGCAAGCTGTGAACACGACATTGACATAACTCCTTTTAAGTTGATATGGTGAACGTGTTAGCAAACAGTTACGTATTTCCAGGACTTATGGAGCAACATAATGATTCATTTGGAGTGTTTTTTTCTGGCCACATGATGACCTGAAAGTCCAATATTTACATTCTTTTAGCTCTTTTTTTTTTGGTCTCCACCAGTTCTTGAGGAAAAAAATCTGGCTCTTTCACTGTTAAATGGGATGTTCACCAGCTAACTGTCGCTAACTGTGCATGTCTGCTGTTTAATGCTCTTTCCTCATTTCCCCAGTCCTGTTTCCATGTTCTATGTTTCCTACTTGTTTCTACTCCTCTTCCTTTCAGCCTCCCCTACTCTTCCTCCTGTTCAACATGCAGACATGCATGGTCAGGAAAGTAAGTCTAATAAACAGACAGAAGGATAAGTGGCCATGCACACATACACTTTAATCTTTCACAAGCACTTAAACTGTCCGATCTTATAACAAACCCATTGAACTCATATACAACACCAACATATCCACACACGGAACACATAAACGCACACACATTAGTGCGCCTTTTTTTTTGTATCCCCTTCTTCTTGGAGGATTGTTGTGTGTATGTGCGCGTGCATGTAAGCAAAGGGCGACAGTTTGTCTGCATAAACATGTAGAATGAAGAAATAATTGGATTAAGACCATTTAAACAAGCTTTGTGTCCTAGAATGTTTGTGTGAAGGTTTCTTTAACAAATACTCAGTAATGAAGTATCAGCAGAGCATGACTCTTCTTCTCCTCATCCCCAAACTACACTGAGCATGAATATTCATGTACACACACACAAATACAGTTTAAAGGCGCTGTATCACATGCATCACATACGCTGTATGAAGGAGTCACTGTCCTCTATTGTAATCAGTCTAATTTAATTCAAATCCTGTTCCCCCTGTGTGGTCTTGTGTGTATATGTGTGACATGTAGCTCCCTAAACAGTTTTTAAGTAAAAAGTTTGACTCCAATTGCATGTCTTTGATGTGCTCATTCATTTGCATATATGGACCCCCCACAAACACACACTGCAGGGTGAAGAGTGTGTGTGTACAGAGCATATAGGAAGGTTATTGGCAAGAAGGAGAGCACTGGGTGTCCAAGGTCAGTGGAGCTCTTGTGTTTTAGTCTGCCCACACACACACATGTAGTATATACACAATTCTATAGGGACGGAGTGCAGAGAGCATTAGCTTTCAGTCCGAGAGAGAGAGAGAAAGAGAGAGGGAGAAATTGAGAAAAGTGAAAAATTGTAATGTAGTTTACAGGAACACGATACAAGAGAGAAGTGTTACGGAGGTGAGTGAGAGAGGCAGAGGGCAAGCGGAGAAAGAGGATGGAGAGCACAAGATGGAGAGAAGGAAGAGGAGAGAGGAATGGAGACGCAGAGAGAGATCAGGACCTGTATTTATCAGGCCTGTCAGAAAAAGGCTGACCATCATGGATCACTGACCAGAGCCTCCGGACAATTCAATTTAATAAGATCTGAAGCCAACAAAAGAGATCCCACAAAAGCTCTCCAACTCTGGAAACTTTGAATAAAACCCACCCGGGAGAAAGGGAAAGACAGAAACGGAAAAGGAGTACACAGAGTACGCAAAAAAAAAACAAAACAGCAGAACAAATGAGGTGGATATCTGTTTCCCACACAGGTTCGGGGGAAGACTTATTAGACTACATCAGCAGTGCAAACAGAGACACGGGGGCATGTAGCAACTGACGATGTCGTCATTAGTCAAAATGTAATCAGACATCCCTCTAAATGGGCCGAAAATGTGATAAAGCCTGTTAGTGTAATAAATGGGCCGATTATGTAGCATCTTTAGATTGATAATGTTCTCCTCTCATCCCTGATGGGCAGAGCATGAGCCAGCAACACCACAGGCAGCCGCTGATGTGGAAAGGCCCTGTATGGTGCACTCTGTGCACAGTGTGCAGTGTACTGGTGTGGTTTTAGAGCTGCAATAAGTGATTTGTTTGTCCACTTGGGGGCAACAGAACCAGCTGTAAACACAACACCGATATATTATCACCTATGAACTATTTGGTATGGCTATCACCGTTCATTTGGAGTTGTGTTTCTGTCCACCTGATGAATCTAACTACTGAAGGAAATATTTTTGCTCTTGAGAAGCTCCACAATCTTCACCAGATAGTTTTTAGCTTTGTCGATGTTGGGCAGGTAGTGTGGAGTGGGTTTAAAAGCTGAAAACAGCTGCCTGCTGCTGAAAAAGAAGTTGATGAGTGCGGTGAGCGAACCATTAATGCTAAGAAATATGATTTATTAACAGTGACTCATGCTTTTAAAGTGGTCAGTGATAATGGACGCATGCAGGTGATCTTTGTGATCCAAGAGCCGATGGTCCGACCAACCAAGTTTCAATTTACATTAGACTTCAGCTCTTGTGGTTGTGGAAGATATTTTGCTTAAAACTAAAAAGTCGCTGGCCATAAAACCAAAACAACGTGCTATAAGACGCTAAAACGCGTCAGAGCAGAGGGGGACTGCATTTAGGTGTTAACTCTCTGTGGGTTTGTCACTGTGAGCTTTAACGAGATAAAAATCCTGATTAGTGCAGCTTTAAAGTCTCCTGTTGATACTTGAAATGTTTGCAGTTTTTTTTTTGATCAGTGCTTCTTCAGTTCAGGCTATTATTTCGCTTCTTTGAAACTTGAAGAAAACAAGACTCTATACTGTCATGTCCTTCATCTGGGTAAAATGTTTGATCAAAGAGCTTCTAATGACATTAAAGAGAGAACACCTGTGTTTGTTATGCAGCATGGAAAATGCAGCTCCTAGTTACATGTTACCAATGTCCAAAATTCATAGAAAACACAGATACAGGACAATGTATCACAAAACTGAGGGTATATATATATATATATATATATATATATATATATAATGCAATCTAATAATCAAAATAATAAAAACACTAAATTAAATACCTAAATTATGGACATTAGTGTGCAGAGCAGCCTTTTCTCCATATTTTTGGCCTTCTTGCTCTTTAGCATTGTGTTGTGAGAGCAGAACACAAACTGTATTTGCCCAAACATTTAACTATTCTGTTCAGATTATACATATAACTGATTTGCATTGAGGAACTCCCTTAGCAGTTTACTTCATTTAAAGTACTTTTCTTGTGTTTTTGTTTGTTTGCATCCTGCTATAGATGAGAGAGGAAGCAGTTTGAATAAATGTGCACCACCTTTGAGGATGTGAAGTGACACGAGCATTAAAAAAAGATGCGCATGCCCCGGCAGATGAGCGTATCTGCAGTCCTGCACCTGCCCCTGTTTACCTGTGTGTGTTTGGCTGTGTGTGCTCGCACGCGTGAAGGCCTGTGTGTCTGTGGGAGGGAGGGGGAAGCTGAAGTGGACAGAGCCCAGGTTTGTGGCCGCAGGGTCGAGGGCTTTGAGGTTTGGAGACAAAGAAAGAACACAATCCGCCGCAGACTCCTTCAGAAACCAGACGGTGAAGATAAACAAGACGCTGTCAAAGGAAAGAGAAAAGCAAGCCAAAGGGAAAATCAAACTGAAGTCATCAAAGATGTGAAGGTTGAGGAAGACAAATTTGTCTGTCTGCCCGAGTTATTCACAGCTGAGCCAACCTACACAGACGTTTAGATGCATTTAGTTGTTTTGGATGACTGGAACTTAACAACTCGTGACCTTTCCATAACCTAAACTTTGAAGAACTTTGGCGCTCACTTCTCTTCCTTTGTATTTCATTAAAAAATGCTTTAGAAACAGATGCCAGTAACTGTCTAACAGAGAAGTCTGTTTCTTTATTTTTACATAATGTTGTCTGAGTTTCTTATTGTTCACGCTGCACCTTTTGACCATGTGGTACATACAGTAATGTCATGGCTTTGTTGTAGTAATTTTTGTTGTGTTGTGACGCGTTTGCTTGAGCAGTCACATTTGACAGCGTTGCCACACTGGCACCTCGTGAATGTAGTAAATGCTGGTGTGACCGAGCCTAAATATCAAAGTTATAATTCTTAATATATCAGTCTGATTGGACAACTTGTACTTGTAAAGCGCCTTTCTATTCGTCCCACTTTTACACTACGTCACATTCACCCCATTGAGCAGCTACTTTGTCAGAAACACAAAAGGTGACCAGCTAGTGGATCTGTTTACTGTGCAGCCAAACAGACTCCATAGTTTTAATACAGAAGTCAGTCAGTAACCGTTTCCCATCATGCCGTTAGCAACTGCTATCTAATTTCACGCTGTGCACATCCCAAGTGCTTTTCCACTCGACAGCAGGACACCTTGCTGAGGAGTTGGAGGTGTGCCGCCTGTCACACGCACCTCTTCAGCTAATAGCTCACTGTGGCTGCCCCATCTCATTCCATTAATCTCCTTCAATATTTAAAACTTAACCATTCACACACACAAAAAAAAAGAAGAAAAGGAAATGACTTCGTTGTCAGCTCTAACCTCTGTGACAATCTGCGGATCTTGCGACTGCTTCATTATAAGAGCAGCGCAGTGCGTTTGCTAGTTAAAAACTTTTAATGTGAAGCAGCGACTGTATTCCAGTCGCATCCGCAGTCACTTAATACGGCTCTGACACCGTGGAAAGAGTGAACGTGGACATCTTAAAGGAGCTGTGTGTGACATTTACTTCCACTGGGGACAAATAAGCCAGACAAAGTACACCCACTAAAACTGTTCCTATCTCTGGTTTGGTTGCAATAAATCCTTAATTAGATGAGCAAAGCAACAGCCATTATATCGCTGTCCTCACAGACGAAACAGTTTCGCTCGGCGGGGCTCACATACACGACTGACTGTATAAAAAGCACAGTGATGTCATTCTCCACACAGAATGCCATTACACAAGTATATCTTTACATAGCTGCTAAATTATATATTCACTTATGTTCTCATTTTCAGAACCTTTAAGGATCATAACCGCTGTCTGCAAGGTTGGGATGCAGAGTGAAGGAGCTGAAAGCAACACAAAGACTGCACTGGGATTTTCAGTTTACTATATAAACAAGAACCATTGCCATCACAATAACTTAACTGCTGTAATCACATAAAGAATGTACACACAGTCACATTATGTTAGGGTAAAAGATGCTCTTTGAAACAATCAGCATGGTCAGCAGAGTCTAAAGAAATCTGCTGAGCAGCCAAAGCAGCTAAAAGTCAGGCAATACAAGAATCAATACAGAGATTCATACAAACTGAGAAACACATGCACACACGGCTGTAAATACACAGACATGCAAATGTGTTAATAAGTGGCACAGCCACCAGTTCACTCTTAATCACTCTGTGCTCTGAAATGTAAATGTGAAAGAAAATTAACACTTTTATCAACACATCCTCAGGTTATCATACACTCACAAACAGACCTAATTATATAGTTGAGTAACAGAAACATATCTACATAGATTAATGTGCAATAATTAAGACACACACACACACGTACATTAACTTATTTCTAGATATACAACAACACACAACACGTTCAGCCCCTGGGAGAGGAAGTGGAGATTTCCATGTTGTGTACATTAGAGGTGTTTCTATTTTTCCACACTATTCTTCCTGTTGGTGTGTGTGTGTGTGAGAGTGGATGTGGCCTAAAGGGAATACCGGTTCAGACCCAAGGAGTCCGCTACAAAGAGAACATCTTATATCTTTTCAGTGCTGCAAGTTTTGATTCACTTCACTTCAGCGGCAGCAAACCTAAAGGAACTAAACGAAGGCCGAAAACGATATGATTATGCGGGCACCCATCATGAATCCTCAGTAAAACAAACACTGTTTAAACTGATCACTCTCACCCTGAGCTGCTGTCCTTTGAGAGATGCTTTGTGGCGGACTGCATAAATGAAACTGACTTCACTTGAATCGATGTCTGAAGACAAAGACTCGGGTCTGAAGCAGAAGAATCGTTGCGTTGCCGCTTTCGGTCAGCAGGAGGATGTTGTTACTCTCGTGTTTGTTGCCATGTAAACCAAACATCTAGATTGTGCTTTTGCTTGTGATACACTGCTGTTTGCGTCTGTCTTGCAGCTTCTTTAGCCAGGTCTTGCCTGCACTAAGTGCTCCCTTTGTGAAATGTATCATTTTTGTTGACACTCTCACAGAGCTTTTGATCAATATTTTAGGTTCTAGTTTGTGATGTTGTTTTATTGAGTTTGCATTTATCGCTAGGTGCTTCCAATAACAGTGGTGGATGGAATATTAGAAACAGTTTATGCAATCCAATTTGAAAAAAAAAAATGCTTAAATGTGTCAACAAAAAACTGATTATCTTCATAGCTTCATAAAAGGTTTAATAGGTTTGCATTGGATTGTTTGGAGTTTGTGTGCAGGTAGTTGTGGCTTGAATGCAAAGGTGTACGGCTGCCTTGACAGGAAAGAAACAGAGAGAGACAGGGAGTTGATGCTATGGGGTGGCTCAAAGTATCTTGCGAGACATAGACTTGTCCGCAGAAGATATTCTGACCTGTCACAGTAGGACAAGCACAGGTGTAAATAATAAAAGATGGCTGAATTCCATGTAGCTGCTTCAGTTTCAGGTTCCTGATATTGTGCATATTGAGTCACTGTCACACTGAACACAGAGCCTTCGTTAATGTTATTAGCAACACCCGGATGAATTTCTGAGGGCTCTATATAGAGGATACATTTACACACTTAGAATGGACACTTGAATAAAAAAACAGTGCATACATGTTTATAGTAAATAAATAGGGGGTGATTTCGGATGATAAATCAACCAAGCATCATCACTCTTAACTGATTTGAAAGGATCTAAATGATGTGAAAGGGCTGTCATCAGTGTTTGTAACTTGAAGCACAAACTATGGGACGTGTTTAAAGCCCTGTTTGTGAGGTTGTCTGTGTTTTTGTATCCCGGGAGACGCTGTAGGTTTACACACTGAGAGCTGAAGGTGCGTGTGTTCATGTGTCTCCAATGGATCTTTACACACACAAACAGACAGTAGTGTGTGTGTGTGTGTGTGTGTGTGTGTGTGTGTGTGTTTCTCCCCTGTGTGTTGTGCGTCAGGGGAGCGAGGCGCTAACAGTGATAAGTTACAGCAGCAGCTTCAGGTGCTGAGGTCAATAAAGGCTCATTAACTCACCGGGGGGTGCGGTCAGTGGCTCCGTCCACCGCGATATACCTCCCACTTCGTCTTCTTCAAAGGGGAGCGCTGTGTGTGTGTGTGAGAGAGAGAGAGAGAGAGAGAGAGATGCTGCGTTTTTCTCTACATATGCATGCATGTGTGAGCTGCTGGATCAATGGGACCACACGGTTCATTTACTCTGAATTTAAAGAGAGAGGGAGGGAGGAGGTGGAGGGTGGCGGGTGGAAAGAAGCAAATGAAGGAGAACAAGAACAATAACACAGTCAATATGACAGAATTTGTCATAATAATTGACGTAACTGACAACCATTTTTTACATAAAAGTCCCTGCTATATCTATTTGCTGGCTCATTGGAAGATCTTATTGGGACACTACTGTGTGCCATCGTGTTAGCAGCAACACCTGTGTTCAGAAAGTAAAGTCAGTTTAAACCTGGGACATTTAAAGTACTATTGAATGATTAAAGGTTGGGTAAGCGATTCTAATCCAATACACGTCTTTTTGTCAAATTCACTGAATATCTCCTGTCTGTTTTGTTCGCTAACGTTAGGTACATCACTTTCATGGTGATGGATTTCATCAGAGTTGCTTACTCCACCTTTAAAACGAAAATAAATAGCTAAAAAAGGGTTAAAAACAAAATCAAAGCAATCAGAAAATCACATTAATAATTAAGGGGACTCAAATGCAACTGCAAAAAAGTTGGGATTCAAACAAATCATAATCAAAACAATGTCATTATCATGTCGTATTTAATTCATGAAACTAAGATTCATAGTAACCATCCAGCACACCTGGATGACATGAGATTATTCTTGATTTATTGGCCTCTTGGGGGCAGCTGGACAAGCTGTAAACACAACATTTACATACTTAAAAGTTTGTTAGAGCTTTTCTTCACTGAAAGCAGGAACCTGTTGCTGCAGTTAAAAGAGCTGAGGGAAACATGCACAGCTGAATGTTAATTAGTTAGTAGTAATTAGTAGTAGTATAGCAGTTGGCCTAGTAGTAGTAGTAGTATTAGCTATACTAATAGTAGCAGGCAAATGATAATAATGCCAAGTAAACAGCATTGTAATTGCCATTTATCTATGTTGATTTTCATACTACTACCACTTGATAGTAATACTGAAGGATTTCAAGAGCCTTGCATTCGCGAGTGAGCGGAGAATGGAGTGATAGATTGGCCGGAGAATCGGAGCAGCATGGGCAGTATTGTTATGAAAAGAGAGCTGAGCCGGAAGCCATAACTCTCGATCTACTGGTCAATTTTCGTTCCTACCTTCACCTATGGGCCGGGTCACGACCGAACGATCGTACATGAGGACAAGTGGAAGAAACGGGTTTTCTCAGGAGGACGGCTGGCGTCTCCCTTAGAGACAGGGTGAGAAGCTCAGAGCCACTGCTCTTTTGTGTCAAAAGGAGCCAGTTGAGGTGGTTTGGGCATCTGATAGGGACGCGTCCTGAGCGCCTCTCTAAGGAGGGGTTACAGGCACATCCAGCTGCAGAAGGGGGCCTCAGGGAAGACCCAGGACTATGTGGAGAGATTAAGTTTTTACACTGACTTGGGAATGCCTTTGGATCCCCCAGTCACAGCTGGTTAAAGTGGCTCGAGAAAGGGACGTTTGAAGATGCATGGATGGATTTTAATACTGAATTGAATAATCGGAACCATTAATTGATTACCAACCAATGATGAGGAATAAGTTAGGTGCTTTGAAAGTGGTCTGTGTGTGGTTTGCAGTTGCAGGGCTGAGCCATGCAAACTTTTCAGTTTTTAAATAATTTCTAAAACAGATTTTTTTTTTTAAAACAAAACTTGTGAGCACCATTTTCACCACCTTGTTTTTGCCTGAAAAGTATGGTTTTCATCTCAGAGCAGCATCACGCTGCAGAGACTTTACAATCATCAATACTGTGTCATCAGTCTGGTCTGTGTGGTGCACTGCTGTGCTGCCATGAGTAGCTGCTGTTTGTCTGTGCTGTAATGCGCCGTGTTCTGCTCCTGACTTGTGTTTGGTCTGGAGAGGTTGTAACTTGTGTCTCATCTGGAGATGTTAGCTCGTGCCTCAGGGAGAACTTCATTAATTCATCTGAGATCTCTCTCTCTCTCAAACTCACTCTCACACTCACTCTCTCTTGATCTGTCTAGCAGCTTTGGTTTTTCTCCTCAAACTTTTTCATCCTCTGATTTTCTCCATCTCTTTCTGCTCTTGTTTTTCATTGTCACTCATTCTCATATTCTTCTGCTCCTTGTCGGTGTGTCTGTGCTGTAATTTCCTCTCAACTCTTCTCTCTCTTTCTGCCTTTGTACGCCCATCTTTCAACCGCTGTTTTATTGCTTTACATAACACAAGCTAACTAAACTGTTTTTTACACATCAATCTTTTATTACAGCTCCGTTGTGCGCTCTGCTTAACAAGCTTTTAGGCTGAATAATGCACCAACTGGTGGCCAGAGGCCTATGGTGCACATCTGTGAACATCAGCTGTGTGTGTGTGTTGAATGTGAATGTATGTGGGTATTATGAGATTCACATTCTCGTAGGTCAGATTCATTTCCATAGCAGAGCGGGAGTTGCTCCATTTGCCCATCTGCTGCTGGCATTGCTGTGGACAGCTCTGTGCCTGGAGAGAGGTTGCAGGGTGCCCTGCCAAAGGGTACTCCAGTAGGACATATGCGCAATTTCACAATTAGTTAAGAAAATGACTTATATTGTTACAGTTTCACATGTGGCACCGTGATTCATTCTGTCTCACTTGGGCAGTCATAAATTACTTTAAATAATCAAATGAAAGTGCGAAGGTTAATGTGACTCCTCATCATCAGTGGACACAATCTAGCGCTGTGATCTATAGTCTTTTTAATTAGGAACTAGTATCTGTTTCCTCAAAACATGTTAACTTACTGCAAATCAATACTCTGTGCCTCATGCGGAAAGTTCAAAAAGGTGGATGGTGGCTTACTGCGAGGAGACGTTCATTGAAAGACTGAGAAAGGCTGCTGTAATGTATAGCATGGGAGGGGGATTGGTAAGGTCACAGGGACAAGCAGGGCGAGGCAAGTTTTCAGTAATGTTAAACTACTCAGTCACTTCCTTCAAAACCATTCTTAAATGGAGCTGCTAACAGATCAGCTGAGATTCATAGGTAAGTAGGTAAGTGACCATCACTAGGGTGTGAAATACAGAAGGTCTCAGGCTTCCATACTGAACACGAACCTCCAAATCAAATTTTGGGGTTTCACAGTGTAATTATCACCATATCAAGGTGACAGGGCTAACATGTTAACAACCTGTGTTTTATTTACACATCAAGCAGTTGCGAACAATGATGATGTTGATGAGCTGTGGGGCCCAAAAAAATACAAAAAACAATGAGCTAAAAAGTCACGTGTGAATTTGAGTCGAGTGGATCATACTTCCATGTTACACTTCATCATTTGACGAATTTTTCATATAAAAATATTTGTTAATGCAGCTTTAAACATACAAATTTATTAACAGGAAAGCCACTGTGCTGAAACTAAACTAAACTGTGTAGTGTTGTAAAGCTACTTGGACTGAGTGCCAAGTAGTCCCCAAAAAATAACTGATATAGGTCTATTCTGTTTTGGAAGTAGCCTATTGTGCACCCCGTGCATCCAGTCAGTGTAATTTCCAAAAATCAACACACCCAGGTTTAGGTGGAGAAGGTACAAATGTGACTGTGAATACAAGCAATCATAAACAAGTTTCCTCAGCCTTTAGGACAGGGTGAGAAGCTTAAACATCTCAAAGGGAGCTCCAAGAAAAACTAATGCTCCTTCATGTTGATGTAGCCTCCTGGATGCATCCTTGTGTAGGTATTCCAGGCACATCCAACCATAAGAAAACCTTGGCACAGACCCAGAACATGGTGGAGGGATTACAAATCCCATCTGGCTTGGCAATACCTAGAAAATACCCATGAAGAGCTGGAGGACACGGCCCCCAAAACAGGACCCCAATAACTATGATTGGTCAGCTTGGACTGCTACAAGTTTCTCATACAATTGGAGACAACAATAAGCAAGTTGAAGAAGACTTTCTGCCGCTCACAGTGAATCAAAGGAACTTAGACATGGCAAATAGTCTCCTGTTCAGTAGTGTGTCACAGCGAAATGGAAGTAGGTAAGTAATGGATGTAACTCCAGTTTGATTAATACATTTGAGGCCAGCTGTCGCACTGTATCACAAAGTAAACGAAAGAATCCAAACGCAATTACTGTTGCCAATATAATTAATGCAGGACACGGCATATTCACCTACAACTCATCAGTCCAGTGTCCAAATCCAAACCTATGTCACAGTTTACTTTACATCAAGCAAAAACCCCCAGCTGAAGTGATAAAAGATAAATGGATGTTGATTAGATGAGAATATTTTAACTGCAAAAACAAGATAAAACAGCATCACCACAGCAACGCCACTAGATGCTCTGTCACGTTTGCTGTTTGAACATTATGAAAGTTGAAGATTCATGCTTCGGTATTTGTCTTGAAAATGACAGAGGCTCATCATACTCACTTTTAATGTCAAAAGCCACTTTGCGTAGCTGTCACATAAATTAAATCAATTCTGTGTAGCAACAGATGTTTCCTCTCTGTGCAGTGCAGTCTGGAGCAGTATTTGTGCCATTTCATTGCTCTCTGATAGACTGTTACATAATGTTGTGTGTTCTTGCTCACAACACCTCATGATGCTGTTTGGGCACTTTTGAATAAAGCACACATTGTAGCTGTGCATAATTTTAACAGAAACTGTGATATTTATTTTTAGAGCACGATTACATTTGCATGACATTTGAGTAGATTCAGAAATGGCCACCGACAGCAGATTAGAAACAAGGCAATTATCTCAGGGTTTGGCATGAAGGAAAAAAAAAACAAAAATCCTGCTAAACTGTGGTGCTTCTGCTCACCGAGAGTAGCTGTGTGTTTTAGTCTCGCATAACCAAACCCAGCGGCAAAAGAATGGTCGGGAAATTTGTCCCTGGAGAGCCCACTCTCCGGACAAAGCATTTGTCGGGGGCTCTAGGTCTTTAGAGACCTTTATTCCCGCGTTCTTGAGCATTTAATGCAAGTACGGTACATCACAAAAACAGTCATTAAAATACATGTTCAAAACTAGAAACACCTATCTAGCTCTCTTCAAGGATATTAACCACCTCAGCAGAGCCCTTGAGTATAAAAAATAAATGATAGTGTACATATAATGAATCTGTGATTTAATATTAATAGATCATTGATGCAATACAATTTGTAGAGCAGCCATTTTCTATTAGTGCCATCTTTACAAAAATAACTCTCAAAAATCCACATTTAGAGGGCCCTGGGGATCATCTTCAGCCTAGATGAGAAATTAAGATATGTTAGTTTATCACTAAAACATAACACTATCAGTAAAATATTAAAACACTAGTATTTAATATTAGCACATAATTTTAGGATTGTAATATACCTTTATTAGTAAACTAGTCCTATTCAGTGCTTGAAGTGGGCCGGAACGCCCCCGTACGCAGTACTGGCACCTCGACATTTTACTCTTTGGCGTGCCGGGACATTTCTTGCGTACCGGCTCTTCTCCCAAGCTGCCGGTACTCTCCTCTGCCCTCGAGGTTCTCTGGGCGCTTTGTGATGCTCACCTGTTCTCGTTCTCTCTGCATGATAAACTCTGTAGGCGGAGAGAGACGAGGGAGAAGAGAAGCTCGGGTGCCTGTCAACAGTGCCTGTGTCCGAGCTTAATGTAGCTTGTCAATGTCACTCGTTGTGAACCGACCAATCACAGCCTGTGTGAGGCAGAACATATAAAAATATTTACAGATAGGTGTCATTTATACTGGGGACGCTGGGGACCGGTCAAAATCAGAACGTCTCAATCACTTTTTAAAGCTTTTGTTAAGATTTTTCAAATAGTCTAATATAAAAAGAACTTGCAACTAGAAATGTTAAATAACAAATGACACAATGCACAATAATTAAACATGCAAAGCAGTTAAAATATAGAAGAAACAAATTTGCATGGTCCAAAAGCTGATTACTGAATTATGTTTCATTATATTTTGAATTGTCACCTTAATTAGGTTCCCTTCTTCCTCCATAACTTGGTGCAGAAAATATGTTCAGAATACAGGAAATTAAGTGGTTAATACGCAAAGTCGTTAATTTTATAATATTTACTAGTTTCATCTTGTCAGAAGCGACTTTTTTCTCCCTCAACTTTTCAGCACCACCTTTGTGTTTCGTTGAATGTTTTTTATCCATGATGTTTGAAGCACAAATAACCAGGCATGGGGTCCAGTCTGTGTTTCAACCATGTTATTATGTTCTGAAGTGGAGTGTGTGAGTGATTGACATGCCCAATCATGTTAAAGCTGCCCAGCCAACCCCCATCTGGGCCACCAATTTTTCGGCTCTATTTTAATAGTATGTAGCTTATCGGCCCAATTGTCCAGTGGCTGCTAGGAATACTCTCGGTACTCCGCCCTTGGACAGACATATCTCCACATTTTGTTTAAACAGGAGCCCCCGCTATCGGGGGCAACGGAGCTTAACGGGTGTTCAAAAATCCCCCCCAAAAAATTTTCCGCCATTTTAACTCCGAAATGTGCCGAAGTTGTTGCTTCGGGTCTAGTCGGGCGCCATATTGATTATTGCGCAACAGCGGCAAGCTGCCGGCCTGCTGTTGTCTTTTTCTGCAGAGAGGAAACATAACGCTTGAGAACACACGGTGTTTTTTGGCATTTTGTGGCCGATCCGTTGGAGA
>JAPMOB010233432.1:0-24250 GCA_029875015.1 Lepomis gibbosus
CTGTATGTGTGTGTGTGTGTGTGTGTGTGTGTGTGTTTGTGGGCCTACCTCACATGATGAAGATGATGATGGGTTTATGATCAGAGACAAATGAAAAGAAGAAATACAGTTCACACACACACACATACACCACAAGTAGAAATATATAGCTGATGATTTTCACACAAGGTGACTCTTGTGATGGATCAGCATCGCCATTGGCAACGGAATCAGTAGTGTCTGCTTGTGTGTGTGTGTGTGTGTGTGTGTGTGTGTTGTCTCCCAGGGGATTTGTTGAGATTTATGTGGCTGTAAAGGCAAGAAGTGATTTGCTCCGCTGCTATTGCAGAATGCTATCTGTGTTCAATAGAGACAGGGAGAGGGTGGAGAGAATAACAGACAGAGACAGAAGAACGAGTGAAACAGAGATGTGGATGTTACATCGCAGGAGCAGGTCCCTATCCTCAGCTTATACAGCTCCCATGAGGTTTTTACAGAACTACTATGGCTGAGACCCACGAGAAAACTTGTTGGATATTTAAAAAAAATGTAATAATGTAATAAATGTAAATTTGTTACAATGAGGCAAGGTGCTCATATTTTACTTTAGACAAAAGAAAAACCATGAGAAAATACATTGTCATGCAGAGCCAAGTGGACACAGATTCCCCGAGAGGCAAGTGAGAAAAAACATTCTGATGATCCAGGTTCTATGTCTGATCTAAACAGTATTTTCTTCTGTGTTTATTCATTTAGCTGCTCTTATCCAAAATAACAAGCTTGCAACTAGGGATTGAGTGTCTTGCTAAGAAACACATTAGTGTATTGAACCTAGGTCTCTTACATTCGGTCTATTCGGTTCAAAAACATTTGGAAAGTCTAGAAGAGCTGTATGATTTTAATTTTACCCCAATTCAAGTTAGTGGAAGGCTAAACTGGAAGTTAGCCAGCTCCACACAATGGAACATAGAAACCCCACCGCCAAATAGCGTTTTGCCGATGTAATTGCAGAATGATGCAGACATCAATGCCCAAGTGCTCACAAGCACAGCATGGCTACTCGACACAAGTATAAAGTTAATGGTTAAGTGACACATCTTTTAATTAAAGTAAAAACTTCACATTTTACCCACCATCATAGATATATAATTATAAATATAAATATATCACCACATCCACCTGCCTGATTTGCACACTTTGACTAGCCACCTCACCATGTAACTGACTGCTTACGGCCCGTCAATTTGTGTCTTCATCTTCACCTTATCTTCTCTGATGAGACACAGAGTTCTTAGACCTTATCTGAATTTAAAATGCTTTGGTATATTCTGATGGTGACATTAGTAGTTGACAGTGCTGTTGTTAAGTGAACAAACATTTTTGAAACCTTGATGATTATTATGAGCGAAACCAAAGCATGGTTTATTCCATTGGCTGGCAGCAGGCAGTTTATTCATTTTATCTGCTGTCAAGGAGTTCATGAAGAAAGAAGTGATTATTAGTTGAGACCTCATATATGTGCTACAACAGGCTGAGGTGTATGTGAAATCAGGTCTAGCAGTCTACACGGACCACAACCTTGCATTATTTCTGCATTCTGATAGCTTCTTAAATCAGGGACTGATGAGTCTTTGTCATTGCAGGTGTATGGCCTTGACAATTTTAATATTATAGGAACAGCCAAAGTCATAGCACATGCATTGTCCCCTTGCTGTGTTGATCTCGGGATTACTGTATTGTATATGTCAACCCTTCTGCCTTTCTTTTTAAATTGCTTCTCTGGTAGCAGGGTTGCTGAGGATAGGTTGGGGAAGCAAGTCACAAGAGGGTTGTTTTCCAATATTATTTAATTTACTGAATAATGTTTTGCCTTTTTTTGTTGGCAGTAATATGACTCATACTTAATACAGAACAGGCAGTAACAGGACAAAAACAACATGGCATGTATCTTACTGGTGGGGGGGTGGGGTAGCTCAGTCCATTGCTTGGGAACCGGAGGCTCGCCGTTTGGTCAGTACATACCATTCAGTAATTCAGTACATAATGTGCCCTGGTAGCTGGAGAGATGCCACTTCATAGGCACGACCGAGTTGCCTTAGAGCAAGGTACCAGATCCCTGCCAACTGCACAGGGCACCATCCTATGAGGTCCCCTCGCTATTTCCATACATTAATCCATGTGTACAAGTCCTGTGAAAATATGAAATTTCCTCTAGGGATTAATAAAGAATGCCATCTTTCCTACAAGAGCCCGACCGATATGGGTTTTGGGGGGCTGATGCCAATATTAAAGTGATAAAGAGACGATTTATGAGCTGATATTTTGATTTTGAAAACTATTTGTATAGTAGACCCTTTTCCTGTCCAAACTACACTTAAAGCAGGCCGATACTGAAAGCTGTTCTGTATGTGGGCTATTATACCTTTTCCTTAATGGATTATGTTAATAAAATAGATTACAGTTTTAACATGTAAACAATTGCACATCAATAAATATTTGCTGCAGGAAGGTGCAACTGTAAACAGATGTCTGAAAGAAAATAAATGTAGGCTATGTGTATTTTACCGTACACATAATCAGTCCTAATAACTACATTTTATGTAGCATATTCACATCTAGCTTATCCTTGTACCAGCACTCTAATAATATCCAAAGCTACACGAAACCATTTCCCAGCCACCTGCTGGCTCTAAATCATCTACCAAACCATCTACAATCATGTTTTAGGTGCCTGCTGTTAAATATATCTAAAACTACATGACCATCTACAACGAGGACCTGCAACTTTAAGATTTCATTTAACTAAAACTATAAACAGAGAAGGTATGGCTCTGACTACAACGTTTCACATCTACAGCACATCTACGTCACATAAAGAGAAACTACAGGATTCTTGTTCAGCTCACTTTTATTTACATGTCCGCTCTGGTTTAATCATTTCAAACACAGACTGTAACTGTAGACAGAGGCTCACAGATATATTTAGAATACGTCAGAGACTCTAGTTTAACAGCTCATTAATATTAGCACTCCTCCACTGATAAACATGGCGTTAGCTGGCTAATTTAGCATCGGGCAGCGTTAGCTACTGTAACATTATGTGATTTTAGTGAATATTTAGACGTAATAGGGACAAATGAGGACCGCTCGCCAGAACTGCCACACTCTCAGAAATAAATCTACAATTACGTCTGTCGACACCTAAATACAGAAGCATTAAGCACACTGCTGTGAAGCTGGGAGATGGCAGTCAAAAACGGGAGGGTTAGCAAGTCATGAATGTTTACAGGAGAGGAGAAGTGATTGGGTCTGTTTTTAATATAATTATTTAAGTCATGTAATTAATGTGAAAAAGACGACCGCTACACAGCGTGTTTCTATATGAAGCGGTACACTCTGGTCAGCTGATTGTTTTCTTTTGTGGTTTTTCTGGTGCAGCAGTGTTGTTAACAGAGGAGCTGCATAGCACCATCTGGTGGCCAAATTATACAACACTGTTTCTTTATCAATAGTCAAATATCTGCTGGTATAAATGCCGATGCAAATTAAATGCAATTAGTTCATATCGGCCGGTCAATAATATCAGTTCTACTTCCTACATTTGACCATTTTGTAAATGAGGAACTGACAAAATGCACAGAGTAGGACAAAAACATCTCTCCCCTATGGTTGATCTTTTTTTCACTTTCTGTACTGGGGAAACATCTGCTCCATGTTGACAGGCATTCGTTCTAGCAAATCGGCTCTATGGCAGTTCCCCCAATTTGTAGATGGTTCCCACAAGTTTAACAGCAATTGAAACTAATCAAAACTTTGTGGTTAGTCCAATTTTGCACTACAAACAATTGCACCAGAAATTGGTCGAGAGCGGTTCGAGAAGAGTTCTTGGTCTTGTTGTTCAGTCAGCACCAGAGATTGAATGACAATGTTCAATACAAGCCAACACAAAGGTGTGATGAGCCGAACCAAACAGGTGTGAAAATGTACTTACTGTAAGCTTTACTGTGCTGAAGTGGAAGGAAAGGTGCACTACTGAGTGGATGGATCCAACTTAAAAGCCCTTTTTTTAGATGACACAGATGCTGGCCTTATATGAATAATGTTCTCAGAGTTGTCTTGCAGCAGGAAACAACTTTTCGAGGGATGATCTTAAAATGTCAGTTAAAATCTGTTCTACCAATCTACTCCTTTAAAAACAATACACATATTCTACATATTCCAACGCCTGGACAAGATATGTCTGTACTTACAAGTGGTGGGTTTGTTACAGTTGTGTCCATGTCTAAAGTACTGGGGGTTCTCTATGACAGGGATCCTAGTCATTCCAATCACCACAGCATCTGGCCCGGCATCCAGCGTACAGGGGCTGATAATACCATGGTTCACATGATGAAGGGGGCTGGCAGAATCTTCTTCACCGCTAATCACTGCTACTGGTCCTAAAGAGACAGAGAGAGGCAATAAATACTGGATGATTATCTCTTGTCAGAGACACAGACCTGTGGGTAAACAAAAAACAAAACTTGAGGCTTCAAATCTAAAGTCTCTGCATACAAATCTGTTTTGTAATTGGAAAAGTGGGATGAAATGACTGGGTGGAATGGGAGGCAGGGGGAAAGAGAAAGAAGAAGAGTTTGATCTTAGTTTAGGACAGCTGTCCATCTACACATCATCTACACACTCAGTGAGTGTTAATGCTTTCAGTAATGCACACGTTTACTCAATAAGTCAATAAGTCAGCGAGGCCGCTGGGTAGTTAGCCATCTATACCACCAATCAGCTAGTTAATAATAAATTATATATATTAAATAATATTCCTGATCATATTTACAATCAGATATTTTTATCATTAACAAGAATCCAACACTGAAGATTAACATTTTGTATCTAAAAATTATGTGATTCACAATTTGAATATAGTTCAGTGTAATAAGACACTCCATGATAGGAAGTAGATTAATCAGGAGAAAATGCAGGAGATGACGTAAAGACCTAGAAACACCTACAAGTGGCCCTAGATTCCATAACAGCCCTCATGTAACTGGATGTGTTCCTGACTACATTAAACAGGCCAGTAGTGTCTGTACTTTGGTTATGTTGATTTGATGGAGATGGTGATTGTTTGGGTGAGGTCAGAGGAAGGGTTACAGAAAGTTTGAAGAAGCTAAAAACCAAGCTACACAAAACTATGTGGTACAGACAGAAGGTCCAGAAGCTGAGGCAGATGAATGGGACAGAGGACACGGACTAGAGATACAGGAGGCTTAGAAGAAAAAAAAGATGCTTAAAGGTAATCTCTGGCTTTTTATACCATCTGGGTTTTATTTTCATAGGTCACCAGGTTTTAGCAATGAAGCAGTGTGAGTTAGGTATTATCTTATTCATGAAAAAATCTGAATTTGCCTTTAAAAGGAGTGCAAGCAGTTTAGAGGTGAAGAGTTATGTGTTGGAGAGACTTTTGAGGTAGATTCAGAGCTTTACAGTTGGGGACAGGGCTTTAGTGGTGCATCAGTGGTTTGAGATGTAGAGATTGTGGTGCTTTAAAGGTAACAGAGGTTTGAAAGCAAAATATGAGCTTCAAAAGAAGAGTAAAGTTTAGAGGACTGAGGGTAGGGGAGGGAACTGATGGGTTGAAAAGATGATTTTTACAGGGCTTGCTGGTGTCAAACGCTCACCACGCACACACACACACACACACACACACACACACACACACACACACACTATATCGTTGTGTGTAAAATACTAGCTGCATTTTACAGTTTTGACAAAATCCAGCACAAAAATCACTCACATTTATTCATGAAATAGCAACATCTGCTGTTAAACACACTCCAGTGGTATCAAAGCACACAGTCATACCCAAGCACTTAGAACATCGTGTTTGTTCTCCTGTCAGTTAAAAAATGAGAAAGCAGCACCAATATAGGATGTCCAAGAAGTCCTGATTTACAGGGAAACATCATAGAGAATGACTTCTAATTTCACTTGAGGCTTCTGGCTTTTTAACTCCCACTTATAGCACCTAAATGTGATGCTCCTCTTCCTAAAGAGTGAGAGTTTGTCCATGTAGCTCCTGCTCTTACAAGAAGGGTCAAATTGCAGTCACTGCAGGTCATCACGGTAGCCCTTTTAAAAATTTATTAAAACCAGATGTGAAAATGTCCTCATTTATCTGCTTTTGATGTTAAGCAGTGTGAAAGAAAGGCTCAGCTGTAAAAAAACAAACAAACAAACAAACAAAAAAAACAACAACAACAGATTCTAGCAAAATCTCTTCTCTGGAATCATAAACCTCTCTTTGTTAGTGTAGAAGTTATATCCTACCTATTTTCTTCCAGACCTAAAATGCTATTGTTAGTTGCAATGTCTTGCTTGCCTCCCAGTGATTGATCCACATCAACCTATGGACGCTAATTTTCGTGTGCCCAGTATCTCCAGGCAGAGGAAATTCCTGCGTTTCTCATTCAGGGGAATCCGATCTCCCGTTTTCTGACAGCTTTTTCATAGGCTTGTCAAGCAAGCCAGAGACCCTTTTAAATTTCCTTCAGAACTTTTCAAAGTAAATGCTCTCAATTAAACATGACAAAGTACTGCTGCAAAAACTTTCTTTTATTTTGTAGGCACAATCGCTCCAAAGTAAATGATTATGAGAGTAACTTTTGCTGTCATGACTGAGATCTGTTTCAGCACTAGCCGCCATTTTTCTTTTGTCGCTATCAAAGTAATCTGACCACGGGCCAGATATTATTGCTGGTAGGCCAGCTTTGGCACGCTGAACCTATTCATTAGTTACTAGTAACTATTCCAAAAGACAGTAGTAAAATTGAATTCTTACTAGTAAAAATTATTTGGTGACTAGTCATTCATTGACGACTAGTTAAATGGCTTGTTGATAGTAACAAGTTAATTGTTACTAGTAAGAATGGAGTAGCTATTTACTTACACTTAAATCTCTCTAAACATCGTCCTTTGACTGCTGCCAAAATCCAGATGAGTTGATAAAATGGTTGATGATTTCATCTCTGTCACCTTTAATTACATACGTGTGCTCAGAGCAGCAGCAGCGACTCTTTCTGAATGTTTAGTAACCTGGGTTTTGACTCACAGGCCAACTTCTAATTAGCCTAATTAGAGAAGAAGACCGGCAGACAATACTATGTTGTAAAAAGTATTCAATATTATAGAAGACTACTACTACTACTACTACTTATAATAATAATAATTTGATGTAGATCAATCAAAGATGAGGAGTTTTTAAATGTATTTATTAAATAAAAGATGTAAATACAAATTGACTATCAACTAAATATGAATGTGATTTTCTGTTAGTGCATTACAAAATTTTACATGTTATTTTTGGGACTAGGCTATTATTACAGAATGCAGCATAATGTATTATTTGCTAGGTTAATCATGTGCACAAAATAGCATTCACATATATATTTTATTTTTATTTAAGAACCCCTGACTTGATTGTGCCCTTTATTTCCCAGTACACCCCCAGCAGGTCAGGAGCAGCACTAAAGCAGAGTTGTATGAAGCCTAGCAGGGAGCCTGCTTTGTATCCACAATAGTGCAGTCCATTGGGAGCTGAAGTCACGGGAGACCACAGAAAACAGGTCAACAGTGTGGACAGCCTGCCAGTCCATCACAGAGCTCACAAACACTCTCACACCTAGAGGGACTTTCACACTCAAATCCACTTGAGCTGCATGTCTTTGCCCTGGAAGCTCGGCATCAAGTACTGTGGGAACATATTAACTCAGTAGAAAGAGTGGGGTGGAGACTGGTTCAAGGCAATAAGACCTGTACTAAACTGCTGCCAGGTCTACAAAGAATGTATTCCCACTATTACGTTCATGGGTCAGTTTGGTCCTGCAGCGACAGAATCAACATCGCACAGATTTATCCCTCTATTGGTACATATTCTTCAGAGCCATGATATGTCATCTCTGTTTATGCTGTATAGTTTGTACAGTCATTTCTTACATTAAACAACACTCATGTTCATGACAGTAGTCCTTGCAGTCCTACAAATGATCATAAACCTCAACCGTACAATCTTGTTTAGGTTACCAGTTTCAGGCTCCTGGTGTTCCATGCTGGCTCTGCATCATGTCTTCCACCATTAATGTGATGAGTAGCAGCTGTGTTTCACCAGCTATGACAAGTCATAATGTCTGCTGAGTCAATCTAAAATTATTGCACCACATTTGGTCTCAGAACAGCAATATTTGTATTTCTTTTTCACGCACATACAACTACTGTAATTTGGCGTAGGTTTTGATGTTAGTAAATTTAAAACTTTTTGTGTGTTTCAGAGATATTTAAGATGTAAAAGGTAATTAAAATAAGAAACAATAAATAAAGAAGAGCCCATTGTTTAAATTTTATGTATTAATGTTGATAATCAATGTCAGCTAAAATATTGTAATCAGGTTTTTGGTTTTCTCATATGTTGGTATCAGCATGTGCCTTATTGGTCAGGCACAACAACATCATAAAGCTGTTTCCCAAAGACCAACAGATTCATAAATTCATTCACTCTCATTGCACTATCTGTGCTGGATTTAAAGCCTCAACGACCCCTTAATGGTCAGGCAGCATCTTATGGTTACTTGTGGTTCCCAGAGTCTATAACAGTAGAATGGGAGCTAGAGTGTTCAGCTGTCAAGCTAATCTCACGTAGAACCATGTGTTTGGGAGGCCCACACCATCTCCACATTTAAGAGTAGGCTTAAGCAAGGATTACGGTCTAGACATGCCCTTTATGAATGGTGCAATGAGACAACTTGTGTTATGAATCAGCTCTATATAAATAAAACTGAATTCAACATAAAATAAAAATTAAATCTCCCTTGTATTCCTCAACCACAGTAGTTTTTTTACTTGTTAACACTTTTTTCTATAATGCAAAAATAATAAGTATGTTTAGCTTGATCTGACCTTTTATCTGTATTTTCTGTTCACATGTTGGTAACTTCAGCTCTGTTTTATGGAATTCTCATTAGTGCTTCTTGTTGAGATATATATATCTTTCTATCCCCTATTCAATTTTCTCCCTGGCTGTAATCTGTCATGGTGTTCTGTTGCAGTAATTGAATTCTCCCCTTGAGAATCATTACAGTTTTATCATTGCTGGACTCTATAGACTGTGTGCTATATATGCACAGGCCTCCTCCCAGGCGACCACGGAGTCCACTGTTGTGTGTCGACACACCAGCGGAGAACTAGTGACTACTGGAGTCGTTAGTGTTTTCTAGTGGAACCAAACACATAAGCCTGCTGTTAATACCACTGACACAGTCAACCTTCACAGACAGAAAACAAGGAGGCATTTAGACAGTGAGGTGGTGGTGGGGGAGGTAATTTGATGGAAATGGGTACAGATGAGTGAAGATGAAAGGGAATAAAAAGACATCAACCAATGAGACCATGAATAAAAGCAAAAAATAGGGAATGAGATATGGAGAAAGGAAGGCTGGATCGCAAAAGTCACTGCAATTATATGCAGACATTTTACCTCTTTACTTGAAAATAACATGAAGCACTTATAACAGCAACATTTCAGAACAGCGTATGTATATTTTTGAACCTCGGATAGCTGTTACACCATGCTTCCAATCTTCATGTTAAGCTAGGCTAACCACGTCCTGACTCCAGCTCTGTGCTGAACACAGGGCTATTTGCTATAGTACAATATTGCAGTTAAAATGCAGGTCAGCTCTTAAGATACAGCATATTGGGTTCAATGGTGACTTATAATCTTTAGTTCTATGGGAGTAAATGTGTAACTTGTGGATAACCATTAATTAACGCCAACAATTTTTTTTATCGCACGATACAGTTTTTAAAAAAATCATTATCTTGAAAGTCCCTTGCTCACTGGCTCTGAATACACATAGGCCTACAGTCAAACCATGGGTCACAGGAGAGGGGGATGTTGATAAGCCTGCAAATAACTCTCCCAAACAAGCAGCGGAGAGAGGCTTCGGCAGGTTCTCTCAGGTGAACAGAAAGGAAGACAGCGCCCCGCAAGTGAACGGCAGGCACTCTGTGGATAGTAACCATGACAATGGCTTCTGTGCGCTACACAGCCGTAGCCTTTTTAACTTAAAATTATACATAGGCTAACTTTACCTGATGGGCCTGCATTTGGTTTTGCAGGGATGCTCTGCCATGTGACTTCCCTCCTGTTGATGTCCTGATAACTATTTAGATTCTGGAAACTCACAAACAGCGAGGATCAGTCGCTCCTCCAGTGATTTGTGCTGCACGTTGCGCACACCTTGTGCTCAACCACCTCACTACACTGTAACAGGGAAACTTGCTACTGAACATGGACTGTTTCTGCTGCTCCCTGATAAAAGAAAAATGTTTCTGCTGATACCTGCTCAGAAAAAAATCCCAAGAAAACTAGACTCTGATGGTAACTTGTTTTAACAAGCTAGATAAACGGTAATTCCCTGGCAGTGGCAAATAGCTTTGGTTTAATATTTGATTTGATTACATTAATGTTTAAGTTGTGATTTACAGGAAATATTTTATTGCTACTGTGTAAAGGGAATACTGCTGGTAAAAAGCATCTTATTTGTTTAAAGTGTTTGCAAACCACATGTTATTATTATTATTATTTTTTAATATGTGCATTTAATTTTGGATATCTAGATAAATAACTAGGCCTATAAGGGATGCAGCTGGAATCCGTGATGCATAACATTTAGAAACAAAATAATTATAGTTGATTCATAAATGTTATACGGGTCCACTGTGTGTGAGTGGGGCAAGTATTAAGCCGGGAACATGCAATGCACACAGTGTACGCAGACCTACCAGAAGAGCGTTTGAACTTGCCAACAGTTATTAGAATAACTTTTATTAGCCAGATATGTGTACACATGCGAGTCACATCTGACTCACCCTCACATTGCTCTCCATGTACATACACAGAACAAGAATAAATTAAAAGAACAACAAGCTTAACAAAAACTGACACAAGCAGCAATGTACAATACACACAACCATAAACAAAACGGCAAGACAATAGTTTAGTGAGACATAGTGCAAAGGGTACCGGAATAAATATATATTTCTGGGAACGTATTATTATGTACATGAGGTAAGTGGATGTGATAAATAAAGTACATACAATATGAACAGCTTCCCAATTGCTAGAATTATGTTGAAATATTAAACAGTACATATACAGCTAGGTGTTAGAGTCATTGCAGGGATTGATTTTGACACTGTGTCTTCTGGAGGATACTGTACATCAGAGCGATGGCCTGTACAACCTGTCCTGTTTGTTTTGGCGTACAGTGCTCTGTAGCGCCAACCAGAGGGGAGAAGCCGGAACAGGTTGCGTCCGGGGTGTGATGAGTCTGTATCTTTTAAAAATATGTGTGCCTTCGTCTCAACTGCAACATATTCTTGACGTGTTTTTTTTTTTTACGTACATCATTTCCACCTCAGGTTTGTAGCACTTCATTCACCCACAGTTACTCTCAGTGGGCAGGTTGGGGATTTGGACATATGCTGAAGGGCACTTGAAAAGAACTTGTGAATACTGATGGACATGTTGGCTGCTGCTCGGATCAGACCTGTGTCCTTCGGCAGTTACCGGACAACCTATGCTAATATTTAGTCCCTGTGTCAGACAAGCCTGACACTAGGCTGAGCAGTCAGCTGGTAATGGATAAGCAGGGACACAGAGTGACTGACAGAGAGACATGTGGGAATAATGAAGGACAGGAGAATGTGAAGGAAAGACAAGGACAGGAAGATAAAAGGTGTCAGAAATTGTGAGGTAGACAGTTTTCATAGAGCATAAAGGTCAAAGGTTGAATCATGTTGGAAGATCAATGGGCAGACAGGCTGAGAAACGGGGGAAAAAGCTTACTGTGCTCTGACAGCCATCTTTCTAATTTACAGTCAGAGCTGTACATCTCTCAACCTACTTGGACAGGATGCAATTTCAGAAAATGTTCTATGACACATATAACAGGATATCTATATTTCTAATGACTAATTCAAAAATGATTCCACATGTAGCGTCTGAGTAGTGACAGGTGACAGGTGTAATAACTGTAGTTAATGGTGCAAGAACCAATAAAGCCACAGAGATAAAAAAAATGATGAAGACATGAAATCTTTTGTAGTGCATAGCTATAGAATACTAAGAACATCTTAATTGGGGGGGGGGGGTTAGAGACTTGTTCAGTGTGGTGTGGCATGTGCACAATAGATATGTTTAACAGCATAGTTTAAAGTATTGTCAATATATCTTAATTATTGATTAATTGAACTGACATGAACTGTTTCAAATGAAGTAACGACTTAAGATACATATTACACACATATTGTCTGATACCAGAAATGAATTCATTCACATTCTAAGATATCAGAGTTCGCATAGCTGATTAAATGTACTTTAAGAACATGAACATTTGCCTAAAACTCAAAATTTGATGCATTCAGAGAGTTTTGCTTGTGTACATACAGACAGCATTTTGACGACTGAGCACAGACATCATGGTGAACTGTTCCTATAACCAGTCCCATTTTCTTACAATTGTTCTTCATTTATGTCAGAATAAAACAAATATTATGTTGCCAGAGGGGGTGTGCTTTCTTAAGAATAATCGAATCTAAATAGTGTTGAAACACAAACCCCATGATCCTGCATCATTTAGAACAATGCATTTGCTTTTGTATTTGAATGAAAATCACACAATCTTGTGTAAGAGTGAAACCATGCTGCAGTGATGCAGTAAGCATTACAAATGGAACTCTTCAAGGGCATATGTACCCAATTACTTGGTATTTTACTGGAACACCGAGAACCCTAATGGCTTATTGGAACTACCAGGGAATCCACTTGTAGAATAAAAAAAATGTCCTTAGGTCATAGTGATTTATGCTGTAGTTTACAACACGACCACCCCCTCCATTTTCCTTAGTGCCCAATTAGTGCCACAGTCTTTCAATCACACTTTATTACTCACATTAATTTAATACTCCTCCAGTATTGATACCTGCTTCCTATTGGCTCACAGAGCAGTCAAACACACGTTATTATCTCAATACCTGATCAGCTGTTAGCATCGCTCTGCTACTTGTTAGCACACTCAAAGATGTTAATCTGTAAACCTCTGTAAACCATACTGAATGTCCTTAAATCAGCATGCTTCCCAAAGTATGGGCTGTCCTGCTTTTGTTAATTCTATACAGCTTCGGAGCACATCAGGCTGGATAGTCAGGATACATGTGCATTTCACTGAAAATGTCTGTGAAGGTTCTCAGTCATACAGGACATGGTTATCCAAAGAGTTTAAATAAAGGGCAACTGGACTTAGTAGATACTCAAAGATGTTTCGTCCCTCATCCAAGAGACTTCTTCAGTTCTGACTGACTGCTAGGGAAACGCAGCTATTTAATCTCTGTGGGGTCATTGTCAAGATAATCAAACCATCTTTTCTCTCCATCTAAAATGTGTCCCTGTTGGTCCTTGAAAGACGTAGGTAAACTGTTGAGTCTTGATCTGAGGAGTTAGCCCTTCTGTATTGTGTAGTGGTTGTTTAGGCCGAACCAGTATCTGTCTTAATGTGTTCTTTGGTTTAAAAAACCTAGGGATGTGGTGTTTGTTGAAAATCCTCCTGAGTTTGTCTAATACTCCAGACACACATGGAATCACAATGTTGTTGGGTTTGAACTTCTTTTCCTCATTCGCTCTAGTGTCGGTCTTCTTCCTGGATCTTGTGGCTGTTTTCACAAAGCTCCATTAAGGATATCCACAGGCTGTAAGTGCCCCCTTCAAGTTGTTCTCTCCCTTTTCTTGCTCTTGGGTACTTGTTTAACCTTACTTGGATATCACTGCAAAAGAGCAACTGGGACGAAGCAATGAAGGATGCCAAAAAGGATGCAAGGTGATGAATAATATTTACACGTTTCTTGAAATAACTGAAGCTTTATATTAATTTAAATCCTACTTTGTTCTTTAATATAGCTGAACACACAATATAACCCTATGCCAGGGGTCAGACATACATCAGCACTGCACAGGGGGCAGACACAGGTTTACAGGTGCAGTGTATGTCTTCAATACGCTTTTTATTTGATTTGAAATCTTATTGAATTTGAAACCTTATTTCAGCATCAGGAACTCTCCACAGTTTGACATACTGTATTAAAGAGTCTCGTATGAGGTGCTGAGCCAACGCAGTGTCAGTTTCCACTTTAGGATATATATAATTAGATTCTTAATTATATAATATAATTCATTCTGGTATGTATCTTACATTTATATTGTTGAAACATGACTAAAAGTTCTTAAAAATAAGGAACAGTGTAAGCTTTCATTGGGGCGATAAACAATAAAAAAAATGATGGCTGAATAGTAAGCAAGCCTTTAACGTGAGTTTGTGAATGGATATATAAATCTGTGTATGCAAGTTTGGACACTTGAAAATGGAAAGTAACTTCCACAATAGCATCATATTTTCCCACATATGTATGTGTTATAAATCAAATGAAAATGCAATAATCCAATTTGCATTTTCATCTTCAAATACTTGTATGGGCATTCTATTACCATATTAAAATTAAAAATGGAAAAACTGTTTGACATTTAATTTTCAAAGACGAACCTTTCTGTAAAGTGAACAATATTTAAATGTTCATTAAAATTTAAAAATGGAATAAAATAATGTAAGTTGATTTTCCATTAGCGGAACCAATCGTTAAGCCAGAATTAAAATTAAAATGCAATTTTCTAGCAATTTGAAAATGACAACAGGACAGCCCTGTCCCAATAAAATATACGAACATTAGTTAACTTAATTCTGTGTATGAAAATGAAAAAGCAAATTGAACTGTTGCATTTTCATTTAAACTTCAGTAACACATAGACTTGTGGAAAATTATAATGCTAGTGGTTAGGGCTATGCAATATGACAATTAATAATCCTGATATAGGTCAGTTCATATCCCAATAACATTTTTTGTACATTCAATGAAATATCTTATGTTTCAATTTCCAAGACTAACAGATATTTCTCTTTATCATAAAGGTAGGGTATGCGATTCTGGAGAAATCCAGTTGTGGGTTAACAAAAACTGTCGCTACTTGCTACTGCAAAGCTAACATGAGGACGAGATGTCCCAGCATAGCAGCTCCAGACAGCGATACTCACAACTCTCCTGCTTCTATAGCTAACATCGCAACAACAGCATGTCGGGTAAGCTGAATTTCCGTGGGAAAGTCATTAAACGTTACCAGACACAATCATCGTGGCTGGAACTGTTGCATAGTGTTGTGTGGCTCTCTCTTTGGAGCTCCTCATTTTTGCTTGCATAATCTGAGTCCTCCTGTTCAGTAATATCTAGTTCTGAGTAAACATCCCTCTCCTCCATGTTTGTTTATTTTTAATGAAAATGTCTTCCCTGCAATACTGGCAAGTGTGGAAGAACGGAAGTTTGATATTACCCATAGGAAAGCAAAAACCCAAGATGAGATCTCATAGTTGTTTCCTTCTTTTCTCCTAGACACAAATGAGCTGCTTTTAATACCAAGGTAAAACCGAAGGCCTTTTCTCGCACTTCTCAAATTCATCTCAGGAGAAACAACCATATAAAATCTCATTTATGTCTGACTCTGATCAAAACAAGAGATCTATAACTGATCTTCAATAAGTCTAATTTAAGTCTCCTGAACTTTGGACCATTAGATCAGAGAAAGAGCTCAAAGAAAACTCAGCTATGACTCCAAGGATGTCATGATTCTTCTCAAATGTGTCTCAGTTTTCTCATATTGACCTCAGGAGCAAAAAACTCATCTCTGTCTTACTCTGCTCAAAAGACGAGATCTCTACAGTATCTTAAATAAGTATAATTTCAGTCTCCAGAATGTGGATCAGAAAAAAAGCTCCAGGATATTTCTCAGTTTTGTCTTAGTGACCCCACTTAGGGGTTATGTGAAATGTTGAGGTTGAGTATTTTCTTTTTATGGGGTTTGTAGCTTTACTCCTCTTAATTTCAAATCCTTATTGTATTTCTTTTAATTATCTCTTACAATTTACTGAGAAAAATAAAATAAATTATGACATTGAAAATAATGCACTTTCAAATGTCATGTTTTCCAATTTGTAGTCACAGCCAGCATAACTGGAACACCCAATACTTTGACATGATTTTGACATGTTTACAGATGAATTCATTAAGTACCGATTGCACGCAAGAACTGAGATACAACAGGTATCTATTATACAGACTTAAGTACATTCACTATGGAATACTTTTATACATTTTACTTGAGTAGAATTTTGAGGACTTTCATTGTGGACATGGTATTTCTCCTCTTTTAAGTAAAGGAAAATTGTGCTCTATTCAAAGACAATCAGTCCTTCATTGTTAATTTTAGCTGGATGGCACAGCGGCAGTGTTGTTCCCCTTTGAACTGCATGAGCAAGGGTCAAATCCAGCTCAGGACAAGCCTAAGAGGTTTTCGGAGCAACAATTCAGATTGGAGATATCTCAAAAAGATACAATGATGAGATCTCATCTGTTACTTCCAATCTCCTATTGTAATCGCAATTCAGTATTCATTTGTTTTACCCAAGTCCCAAAACCTTAATCTCTCTTCACCTCATCCTTTTCTCCTAAGGGGTTTTAGGAGCAACAATTCAGATTGGAGTCACTGAAAAAGATATAATTTTGAGTTCTTAGTGTTTTCTCAAGAGTTAAAGAAAAGACTATTCTGAGCAAAAGATTTTTCCTCTGGGTAGTTTTATCTTGGACGTTCGAATGATGTCGAATATCCAACGTTAAACTAACTATGGGATTTGCGACTCTATCTTTAAACGATTGTATCGCACTATATTATATATATAGTGGTATATAATAAGTTTCATTATCATTTTAAAATAGTCCCCTATAGGCTGCCATATGTTCATGTGTATTCTTTTTAAAGCTTAAAAGATTGAATGCGGTGTCTGTGTGTGCCTCGACAGTAGTGTAGGAAATGTCAACGTGTGTGAGAGGTGGAAGTAAAAAACTGAAGAAATAAATAGCATCTGTAAAAGAGTGAAAAAATTACTTGTTTCTATTTTTATGACTGAAAGTAAATAATGTAGCTGTAAAGGGACACTTTTCATTTATTTATTACTTTGATATTTTTTGTAAATGCAATAATAACATTTTAGGCTGCAGTGAGAAAACCTCACTCCCCAATGCCTTAATAGGCGCGCTAGGGACAGATGCTAGCACCTTTGAGTTTTAACCTCCTCGTTAGCACTTCCATGCTGGAGGTGACAAGTTTGAGTCCGGACTGTGTAGTACAACATCGGGGCCAGTTACATTGGTGCCGTGGCCCAGATAGGAGTGAGCTTTAAGGAGGTGAATGTAACTGTAGCCAACTAGTCTGTACAGTGAGTAAACCTCACTTCATGATGCTAGTGCCCATAGGTTTTAGCCTCTTAGCACGTCTGCCTCCTAGACTACGAGTCTAGACTGTGCAGGACAACCTCGGGCCCAGTTACACACAGTTTACAAAAACCTGACCTTTTTATGACAGTGTGAACAGGCCAAGTCACATGGAATCTGATTTTTTACAGTTCACTCAGCTGCTGTTGTCAAAGTTCTGCTCTAGACGGAGCCGCAGTGAATGAAAAAGCTTCGCAAAAGCCATTATTAAAGAAATTTTTCTAAATCTCACCACCTATAATCTGCTGTTCATTACTTGCTCTGATGATATGACAGAATCCCAGACAGACAGAAACAGAAACCGTTTGGGACTGTATGGATGAGACCTGTTCAAAATGAAACTAAATGAAAACACTTCACCACAAACCCTCATATGTTAACTTCAGCAGTCTGTGCAGCTCACATTCCCAACAGAGCATGGTTGTGCGTCAGATTATACATTTTTATATTGCAAAACTCTACCAGCTACGTTACCTGATCACAAACTTTCCGCCACTCACTGGAGTAGACCGGGTTTGCTTAATTTCTGTCACGGCGTCCGCCGGTGTCGCATCAGCTGGGTGGAGTGTAATCGCACCGAGTCGACGCTATCAGTTACAGGCTACATTTGTTTTTCCAATGCATGAGAAAATTGATGTATGGCGTGAGGGTGTGTGAAAAGTGTCAATTGCATTGAGCGTGAGAGTTGGCAACTCTGATTAAACATGTGGCTCTCTTCCTCGCTATCATCTGATCACAAATTCTGTTTCTTCCACCAAACCGGGAACTCTTTCCTGAGTTATGTGCATGTTTTTTGTCCGAGACACAGTGGGGGGAAACAGAAACAGCACCAGAAACCTTAATGAAAAGAGCAGAAAGTTGTGAACACTTGTTATAATTCAGGAGAAATGTGTGGCTAACTGGAGCTAACCTCTGTTGCTCCTTGTTTACTTCTGTACCCTGCAACAGTGTGCTGCATCTGACATCGTGTTATTCTTCTGCACATGCGGGTCACTTTCAGGCCGCGGACAGTTCACACTGGAGAACGTAGCCTAAGTCTCTATAATTTGTTTTACACAATATGAAAGGCAGGGATAGCAGCACAAACACATTCAAAATAAATTATGCCTTTCTTTCGGATGTCCATGATTGCTGTGGTATCTATCCTTCATGTGTCTCCCTGTCTCCCTCTCAGCCCTTCGTCATTGTCTGTCTAAAACCCCTAAATCATTCTGCTGACGGACACTTTGCAAATGCACCTTTACATCCACCCTGCCAAAACACGTATACGACTATGTACACACACACACACACATACACATACAGAAACAATGTCACAACACCTGTGAATGTGACAGCTTATCTGCTGGAACTCTCTCCCCCCTGTCTTTGTCTCTAATAAGCCCTGTTTCTTACTCCCTCACATCAGGCAGAGGACTGACTACAAACAACCATCACACAGCAACATTCTCTTCATACTAACAGTGTGTGTGTGTGTGTGTGTGTGTGTGTGTGTGTATTGTCTACCATGGTGGCATCCAAACAACAGGACACCATACACCTGATCTTCACTTCACCTTAGCCAAAACTAACTTTAAAGGAACAGTTGAACTTGCTTACCAATTTTAAAATTGAGACAAATTCCATCTCTGTACATCCAGTTCAGAGATGGAGTAGTACAGCATTCTAATGCCAACTTATCAGTTAAATACATTTGTGGAATTTAGCCTGTCAAACAACAATGCATTACATTTATATAGCGCTTTATCATGGAAACTCAAAGTGTTTCACAGTGAAGTGGGACTCACCTCAACCACCACGCTCACCACACATCAGCTTGAGGCAGAGAGGGAGGGAAACATTGAGCCAATTACAATAGGGGGTGATTAGATGGTGAAAGCTAGACACTCTTTGCGACAAGTGCCATGCGATCTTTTTATGACCACAGTGAGTCAGGACCTCAGTTTAAAGTCTCATCCGCAGGACGGCAGCCCCTACAGCACAGTAGGGGTCTTATTTTTAGGACCAGAGGGAAGACTGACCCCCAACTGGCCCACCAACACCTTTTCCAGCAGAAACTTAGTTTTCCCAAGAGGTCTCCCATCCAGGTACTGGCCAAGCCCAAACCTTCTTACGTTCAGATTTCAGCAGTAGCAGGGTTTACATTGGTATGGCTGCTGGCAAATGTTGAGTTCTAATAGCCTTGAAGCTATTGTACGGTACTTAGAAGTACACTGCCAACTCCAGCCCTTAACTGAAATTCACTCCAAAAGCTATGCAACATGTGCGCCAACGGAGCTTCAGTGCACACAATCCACTCTGACTCCCACTTTCTGTGCAGCCGGCTAAATGGTTCAGTATACTCAAAATTAATTCACAAGACATGTTCAGACACTGTTGATGATTTGACAAGCTCTCTGTTTGATGCCTTAAACGGTCTTCAATTGGATGAGTCATATTAGGCTACATGTTACGTTTTTGTTTATAATCAGTTAAATTATTAATTAATCAATTATTAATTTTAAAACAAAAACAATCTCCGTCCACACTAGTGTTTTAGCTGCATTTCAGAGTAGTTTCTCTGTCTATATTAAAACAATTGAAAACGCACATCTAGTGACCATTCACAAACACTGGTCACACGTGTGCCGGTTTAAATAGGAAGCAGATTGTTTACTCCACAGTTGCAGTAGATAAAATGAAATAAGAAAGTACTACTACAGGCGAAGAACCACACCAGAGATTTTTTTGCATGGACGAACAATCAGGTAGCTTTGTGTTTTTACAGAAAACATGTACATGTATGGACCGCACTCCATGTTTTGTTTCATGTTTCATTCACGTGAACTTCAAGAAATCCCTATGAGTAATCCATGTTTTTACAAAATGTACCGGTAAAATGATTACGTCTTTTTTTCTGCACTGTAAGAGAAAACAGCTCCTTTTATGTTAATCTAATTACAAAACGTAGTTACATGCTGTCTGCTACTCCCCAAGCCTGGTCTTTCATCACTAGTACAAACACAAATCTGTTAACTATATGATAGACTTCATTACGCCATTTGGGCTATCTGGGGCTAAATAGTCCTCAGTGAACCTTGACATGTATCTTCATGCGGTAGACCAACTGCCTTGGTCATGCTGGAACGAATGGGGGAATGCATGATTTCAGTAATGCTCTGATTCAAGGTGGTGGTTGATACTTATTGGAATTGTAGAAGGTAGATCAGGCTGCCATGCTAAAATTAAGAAAACAAAATTATAAACGCAGCACAAAAGACTTTTTCTATGCACGTATGACTTTTTCACAATAGGCAAAAACAAAAGTTTTCTGTTTATAATTTTGTTCAGTGTAGTAATGGTAAATGGACTGCATTTGTATAACGCCTTTTTACTCAAAGCAGAGCTTACATCATGACCAAATTTCCATGTGGCACTTTTCGGTGTACCTGGGCACTAAAACATCTCTAAGCCAGCCTAGAATGACTTGAAGGTCTAAAACACTAATAGGCGGACCCAGCCGCTGTCCTCTTCGGACTGCTGACCTACAGCCGATTTATTATTCAGACTACATCGTGACAGAGTGTTTCTATTTTAACCTATTTTAGCTTTTCTAGCATTTACTGTACTGGTTTAGCAGACCAGGAAACACACAGACCAATCGCCTGTGCTCCAATCGTCTCCAGTGACACTGCCCAGTCAATCAAATCTGTGTATTTCGATGCTTGCGAGTCGAGTATGCCAGATTCACCTGAGACGTTTTGGAAACACACTCAAATTGAGGAGACGAAAGGGAAAAGATATTGGCTTTTAATCAAGAATCTACAGATTCTTCCATGTACATTCCTCTCACGGGCAGTTCAGAACCAGAATCTCTCATAGATCTCCAATCCTAGCTGGCAGCACAAACTAGAGCTCACATTTTTCACTGAACGAGAGAAAGTAGGAAAGTGGTTTATAAGAGGGAATGAAAGAGAAGAGGAGGCATTACAGCTGTTCATTTGTTAAGATGTGTCGAGTTTTTATTTCATTTTTTCTAAAAAATTAGGCACTTAATTTTAGTTTACTTAAATTTAGAGTTTGTTATTAGAGTACTTATTTATTATCCCTCCAGTTTGATGTGAAAACTGACAGTAATATTATTTGATTTGACAGTCCGTTGTTGACTAAAAACATATGTTGATACAACTATATGTTATGGTACTGAATGATTATGCAAGTTAGTCATTTTGATGTTCCGCACCTTTGCTTCGGGACATTTTCTCTAACTGGACCTCTTTGAATTCTAATTGAATACCCCTGGTCTAAAACGTACATTCCCTTCCTCCCAGCAGCACAGGAATACACACACACAAACAGGAGATGGGTGAGTGTGTCAATTGATGGCATGTCATTTATCCAGTGTGAAGCTCTGTGTAGTGTTGCCAAATGAAGGCTCATAATTACTTTGCCTTTAACACCTCCCAGTGTCCCCGGAGCTGAGAGACCTGAACTCCCAGCAGACTCCCAGCTTCTCTTGCCCTTTTTGCATCAATGCCTGTTCTCTCTGTAATCCCCCTTCAGTGACTCTACCTCGCTCACTCCTCTCTCCCTGTCCCTGTCTGCACTTGTGCTACTTTCTCCCTATGCTACCCATCTCCTCTGCGTGTCGTGCTATCTCCATGATGTTAAACGACAGAGACAGGCAGAGCATTCTCATCTGAGAGCCTTGAGCGCCAACCTACCCCACACCCAACCCTCCTCTCACTCCCTGCTTTGGTGGGTGGGGGCGTTTGAGGCAGGAGGATGGCAATGCAGTGCAATGTAGACAGCCAAGAGAAAACAAGAAACAATTTCACCGCCTGGGTGGTGCCACCCTCCCAGCCTGACTGACTGGAAACAGCACTGGAAGGGGCTATGTTGTTGTGAGGGTGGTGCTTAAGGTAACATGAAGAGGCTTATCACATGCTTTTATAATGCTGTGGGGACGTTATCACAGTGTCAGTCGTTTTATCCTCATGCTTGAAAAACATGAGGTAAACATTTTTCATTACTAGAAACGTTTGTATGCATTTGATTGGCCAGTGCATTTTCTTGCCTGCAAACGCAATGGTCTGATGAATGGATTGAAATGAGTGATGGGACCATGTGTCTTCACGCAGCGCTAATAACTCTCAGAACATGGCCTAGTCCAGCCAACGTTAGCTGTGCTCTGTGTTTGCACTCATAAAAAGACCCAGACCCATATGATTCTAAGTAGTTCCACTTCGTAGTAGTTCCGTCAGGCAATGTTGAGATGTTGAGAGTGAGATCTCAAGGGGTTATCCAAAAAGATTGTCAAGGACATCATGAAATTAAAGTCTGACTTCAATATGTCAGATGTAACTGATAGAAGAACACTGGACTTTACCTGAGAATGTCCTCCCAAGAAAGATGAAAGCCAAAATGTCCTGTGTTTATACCTGACAAGGACATCTAACTACAAACTGTTCTCTGCTCATTTTTCTCACCTGCCATTCCCCGCCTCACCAGCAATTGCTCTCAGAGTGTTCCAGCCAATTGATCCACGCACCCACCTGCACTCCTGCTCCCCTTTCTCTAATAACCCCCTCAGCACATTGCAGCCTATTCCCACCGTCTCAGTGCAGCAGTGGGATTGTCTGAGGTGAGCCAAACCCACGCAGATCTGCACAGTTTTGATAGCCGTCTTGCTGAGTGCACTGTATGATGGTTAGTGATTTTGTAATGTGAGTCTATTTCTGAAATTAAGACTTTATCATTCTCCATGAATGCAAACTCGTTAAACTACCATCTAAAATTGTTTAGAAAATCAATAAGTGCCTTTTACATGCAGTATTTAACCTTGATCTTCACTTGATTTTAGTTTATACTTGTGATTTTATTTATTAATTGTATCCGCACGTTTTTTGTTGTTGTTTTTTTTACATCTTTATTTAAGTAGTTTTTTTTGGGGGGGGGGNGTGAAGTAATGAGTCAGGAAATGGTATACTACATTGATGCTGACAGATGGTGTTCATCTTGTCTACCTCCATACAGTAATTTCAATTGCATCCACATCATCAGCAATGCTAATGCTGCTGTTATCATTGCAAGTCGAGTCAAGCCCACGCCGAGATTCTGGCATGCTTTTTCATGCCTCCCCGAACTGCAATTGGCTATTCTCATGTACTTTCGAGGCAAGCCGCAGCTCATCTCAAACAAGCCCAAGTCTGTTGAACCATCTGCAATAGCAGGCCACCTTCTGCCTGTTCTCTGTCTGCCTTGTTTGTTGACCCCTCCCTGCCTGTTGGGATTTTTGACCTGCTGCATATGTCCCTTCAGACTTGTTTGCCAGATCTGACAAATGTTAGCTGTTGAAAACCATAGGCCCATAGTTCTACCCAGCAAACTTCGTTTCAACCTTGTACTCTGTGTTCAGAGTACATCTGCCTGAAGGCTCTGACTTTGGTCTGGGTGGGGATGGGACAGATGGCATCATCACTTGCTGTCTTAACCTGAGAGTCTCCCTCTCTTTGCAATTCTTTGAAATTCTTGGACTTGTCAAACTGTATTGTTTTATAATTCTGTCCAGCATGACTATTAGTCATAACAACATTTTATTCACCATCTGTTATCAAAGCTAAACATCCTAAGTGTCTAAAACTCAAATACACCTCAAACCTGTGTTTTTAAAAGAGAAAATCTTTTTTTCTTTTATAGGAAGTCAGCAGATGCACCCAGCCCCTAGGGGCATGAATCTTCCAGCATCCCACGACTCAGCCCGACCAGGATCCAGAGGGCCGCGACGTGGCCACAAAGAAACCATTGATTC
>JAPMOB010233440.1:0-28108 GCA_029875015.1 Lepomis gibbosus
ACATTGGACTAATATTGGACTCAGCCACTCTTTGTAAGTGTGCTCGCTTTTTGTTTGTCATTAAAACCCTTTGAACTGTATCACCTCTGCCTCGAGCCTGCATTTGGGTCCTCCTACCTGCCACATCACCACAAATCATAACAGTGGCTTCCAGAACGATTACATTAATTACAATATATAATTTATATGTAAGATCAACATCAATTTTAATACAATCAAAAATATCATTTTCAGAATTATTGCACTCACTTACTTGTGCCACCCAGATGAAATTAATTTGAACCTGAGGTAGGTGTGGGCCAAGTAAGTTTGTATGGTTGGTTAACAACTTCATCATAAACTTCTAAAGGTGTAACTTTTTAGCTGTTCCAAAAAATGAATAGATGTTTTGCTGTCTTTTCATCTTTAGTAGTTCATGTTAGCTATAGACTAGAGAAAAAATTACCAGCTATTTGCCCCTATCTCCAGGAAAAAATGTCCAAAATGAATCAGGCATAACTCCCTAACCATTAGGCCTAGATGCATAATTCTCGTCTCCTTTGATAGGTCAGAAGCTAAGGAATATGAATCAAAAATGAATTGATAATGTCCAATTAATTAACAATTAATTAATAATTAAGTATTAATACATTATTAGTAATTAATTAATTAATAAATTAATATTTTTCTATTAAAGAGTAAATGGAGATGCAATATAGGAAAATATGATATTTTTATCCTCACCTAGTATAAATTCTGTATTTTAATAGCAATATCACCATCCAAACCATCATCCTGTAGATTATTATACAACTGAATATCTTCTAATATGCCTGGAATAACTGTAAATTTGATGAAACGAAACTAATATACAACAGTTATTACACAATTTTTCAAAAATATACAAGGTGAATGTCCATGTTTTGGCAATATTTACTGTGTATATGTACACTTTTATTGAAAATATTCTTCAAAACATTTACAAAGTTACAAAAAATATAAAACTTCCACGTTGAAATACTGATAAAAACAGTGAATATTGATCAATATTCCTGTGACCAAAAGCACTCCCATGCTTTACAAGCCCACAACTTGAGAACAGGGCTGGAAGTGGGCTCTATCTCTTAGTCTTGAGCAAAAGAATCGTTTGGTATATTGGATGTCTGTATAGCTACTACAGGTCGGCCTGTAGACGGCGACAAAGAAGCAATAAAGCAAGACTTCCTCTCTCCATTTTGACGAGAGAAATGAAACCTAAGAGCTCAGCTATTGTGGAATACCAAGATGGCAGAAAACAGCTGTTTTTGACTGAAAACAGCGAAAATGGCAAAGTCAGCAGTTCAAACTGTAAATGTATGCGTTTGTCATTATTATTATCCGGCTAATAACTCTATGAGTTTTGTGATTTGAGTGAGTTACACACCTGGTAAGAGCGGGTGTAGAGCTTTCTTTACAGTGGTCAGACAGTGTAGGATGAGATGATATGATATATCTGGATGGCAATAGCTGCAGCCACTTTCAGTGATTACAGAGCATTTTATGTTGTGATATAAGTTTATTTAGATGCTTGGTTATTGTTGTGTGTTGGGTGTGGATAAATGGTTGGTTTGAGCTTCTACTTGAGCCTCCTAGCTTCACAGAGGTGTGTAGCATGGATAGGGTGACAAAATACTAGAATCGTCCATGGATTTTGCATTTGCATTTGAACGAAAATCGCGTGCTGCCCCCAATACAGGGGGCGTCGGCGCTCAACAGGTTCAGATAATTCACTGTGCCCTCAAAGGCAGCCAGCAGTTCACTGTTTTCTTGCATGTTACTTAATACGTGAGTTGATGCTGCGAATCAGCTTTGACCATTCCATTTGTTTTTATTAGCTCTCATGCATGACGTATGCTTTAGTGATGCATGTGAATTTCAACTGGATTATGTAAACTGTGAATATTCTGTTTCCTCTTTTTCACTATTTCCTCACCCAAGTGGAACATTGTTCAGGTGCGCCCTGGCAGCAATAAACCTATAGTCTTCATTTCAAGGCAAAGTTTTAAATTCCATTTTGGCATCACCATGCTCTTGAATCACACATTTTTTACACCCTGTGTCAATAGAAATTGATCAGAACATACCTGGGCTTCCCTGTGCTGCCCTGATACTTCAAACAGCAGTACCCCAGTTTGAAAAGCTAAGGTGTTACTCTTTATTCCTCCTGCATCAAACACATCCTCGATCAAACGTCAAACTCTTCAAACAAGGTGTCATCTGCAGCTGTCCAGTTGGGTTTGATGTGAGGAGGTGTAATGATACAAAGGATGTGCTGAAGCTATACAAGATTGAACCCGCTTGCCTGCCACCTTCTCTGCTATCTGAGTACAATATCTACAAGAAAACCAAATGAAAACTGACAGTGTACACTGCCCTGTTCTGTCTTCTCATTCATGACTAATTTGTATGTCTACTCCAACCAAAAGCTGCAATCTTGGCCTGCCATTGCTATAGTTAGGAATCAATACTTTGGATTGTTATTTTAGCATTCACAGATTTAGGCACACTTGCTATTTGGCTGCCATACCTTTGGGCCAGAGCGAAGGAAACCCCTAATAAAGCTCTACCATGGTCACAAATCAAAACCAACTCTCTAATGGTCTACCTGTTTACACAGGAAATCAATCCATTTGAACTATGTACAATTTGCTACACCACTTTACTTGTGGCTTGCTGTTATTTTTTTAAACAGAAATGGACACAAGCGTCTCTGGTTTCACTGCGCGGCCCAGCAGTGGAAGCTGGCAGCCTCACTCAGGTCCGAGAGACAGAAACCCAGCTCGCGTCCAATTTGCTGCAGGTCTCCCCAAGGAGAAGAGCTGTGTTGATTTTGGCAGTCACTTCCAGTCCCTACCAACAAGTCCTGCCTTTTTTTCCAGACATGTTGGCTCAGGATCTCACTGGAGAACTGGGGAAGAAGAAGAAGAAGAGGGGAAAAAGGAGAGAGGGGAGAAAAAAGCCCCAGGGCTGAGGAAGATATTGTATGCATGCGCACTCAAGCACAAGGTTTGTGGCCAGCTGCTTAAGGATTTTTCTGGGGAGTCAAGATTATCCACAGAGTCAATAGAGAAAGGGAGGGAGAGGGGGAGAATCTTGTCTGCTTATGCCAGTGCAACTCAATTCTACTGGCGTAACAGAGAGACACTGTCAGCTCTGTTTTATTTTTTTCTCTCAGACCTAGCTCGTAAGAGAGCAGCTCCATGTTACTTAACGGGCATCCACTCATTCATACCAAAGATCTGTTAGCAGAGTGGTTCGCACAGGCCTGCAATGAGTTCTATGATTCCCCTAAAATCCAACACACCTTGATAAAACTCAGATTTGACAGTCCTGGTCCGCAGAGATGTAAGACAGACTTCACATTTTAGTTAAGAATCCTGTCAAAATTCACTGTCCAGCTCAAATCATTCTTACCCCTCATTTTCTTTTCTTTCACTCAAAGAACAATGATGTCTTATGGGATGTTGTTATTTTTATCCATCTTGCAATTTTAAGCTTCCGTTTGAGATATTAAAGTGTGAGTAGGGCGCACACACAGTTAGCGAGAGCGTAGATCAGTAACAGCATCCCCTCCTCCTGTGGTTTGAAATGGAGCGGGATAAGAGCTGTTGCCAAGGTCACAGCTCTGCATTTGCACAGCCATGGTTGTCAAAGGCTGAAAGGGCTCAAGCCCTTGAAACACCTTCTGGCTAGCTCCACCATTCTGCATGTGGTGAAACTGCTGAAGGCAGAGAGAGAGAGAGTGAGAGAGTCGCTAGGAGCATGTGAGAGGGACAAGAGCAACGAGAAGGGAGTCTGCATTTCACTGATACCAAACCCTACCATGCAGTCACACTCTGAATAATTGTGAGGGACAGGCTGTGGGCACCTCTGAGTGCAGGCCAGAATAATACCCCTCCTCGGGGCTTTCTCTGGCAGCCCTGCACTGAGGCCTTGACGACAGCGCCATGCAAAGCCAGTTAGCAAAGCCAGTTAGCTACCTACAGTAGTTATATACTGCACTTAATTTAGAAACTTTAACCCAGAGGTCCACCTTTTCCAAAGGAACGACACATTCCACATGTCTCAATTGAAGCCTCACTGGCTGAATAGTCTTTTCGGGGTGCTTCATTGTGGATGGACAGCCTTTTCAGACAGCTTTTTAAGGGTTTTGTCAGACAGGAATTTAGATTGGAGTCTTACATGACCTTTCCCAGGGGTCATTGGTTGGATTTGCTGGAGCTTTTGTTGGCACACCTGGGTGATGACGCCTTGACAGAGCTACAAGCTCTCGTTTCAGGTTTTGTCCTGGGCTGCGTTGGAAGCTGAATAGGAAAAGAATAGTCTTAGAAACAGAATGTCTTAGTTGCAGCATGTGATTGGTAGACTTCTCAAGAATAATAGGGTATTTTAATCAAAGACATGCAATTGATATCAAACAAACAAAAACAGACTTAATTAAAACATGGAGAAAAATGTTTTGCTCATATAATCTGATTGTTTCTGAGTGAGTATTGCACTTGGCGTTAACTTTACAGCTATAGGTGATATTTTTTAGAAGTGATACAATATATGCAAAGTTACAAATTTACAACTTAATTACCACCTGTCCTCTTACTTTCATGCATGGCAACCCAATATGAGTCCACAACACATCAGTTGTGGCTCTGGCTGAACCTGCTGCCAACATGAGGAAAAAGCACCCAGTGACAGTTGATCAAAACATTCTCTAGTTTAATGGAGATTTGATCACAAGTGCAGGTACAACAATATCAGTAATACTGTAATACATTTCATTAAATTTACTTTTAACAGCTGGCTAAAAGCAAATTGAAAAGCTTTCATATGAAGTTTTAAAATCTTTTGTTTATTCATGACACATTGAAGCTGATTTTGAGTATTTGATGGGCCACTGGATTACCCACAGTGGACTTCTTGTTTTGGAGATTTTGGTTTTAAATTAATTAACAAACCCTTCACACAAAAAATGACATTTGCTAAAATCCCCATTTTCCCAGATAAAATAGTGCAAGGTCAAGAGATTAAAATAAATTATTTATTACATATTATTTATGTACGCTAAATATGAAGCTAGAGCTCCAGGCAGTTGGCTTAGCTTCGCTTAGCATAAAAAAAAACCCAATAATTAACATTATATGCTCATTTGTTTAGTTTGCATAAACCTCCCCTGCTTCCTGTCTTCATGCTAAGCTATGTATGCTAGCTGTAACTTTAAGGATTTACATGAGAGTGGAATCACTTTTCTCATCAGGTTCTTGACAGGAAAGTGAATAAGAAGAATTCCCAAAATGTTGAACGAGTAAACATCCATCTCCTTTAATCTCCACTCATGCAGGTTGTTACTCTTAATCAGTTTTCTCAGTCTGTTCTCATGCTCAGGCGTCACATAACTTGGAAAAGCCATGTCTATTGTACGCAAATCAGCAATTTTGCTTGTATAGTTGTTACCCCAAGGTATGTGTGTATGAGACACATCCAGGCAGCGTGTGTATGTGACGCCCCGGGGTGAACTAGCTAGCTAGCTAGCAATTTTTTTGTTTAAGGAGTTGACAGCCCCTCATGATGTCACTTGAGTTATTTTCTCAGACTTGAAAAAGCCACAGAAGATGTTATAGAAATGTTTTTACAGGAAGGAATGATCGCCATGACTTTGACATAAATCAGGGAACTACTGTCTAAAATTTGCATATTTGTGTAATTATTAGATGTCCAACAAATAAATTCTTAACTAATAAGTCTAAAAAGACACTAAAAGAGCTATGTTTGAGGAAGATATTTGATTTGATTTTATTCCATGTACAAATGTAAATCTACAGTAGTGGACAGATAAATAATAAAAAAATGACAAGAAAAGTCGACTGCTTCTTGCACAATGTGGTATAGTTTGTTTCTTTTGTCCATAAACATAAATCTGCAGCTGGTAAAAGCTACAAATTTACTGTATGTTCCATATCTAATTTTAGCTATCTGACACCAAACTCAGTGCAGATGTTACCTGCATAAACAAACACAGCTGAGTGAGAAAGACTGTTCTCAACCACTAAGTGTTGTATCCCTGCAAGGAAATCTGGGAAATCTTAAAATAGCCCCGAGGCTCCCGGTGTTATTGTAGGGATCGAGGTGGATGATGCAGAAACCATTGGGAAGCCGCAGTGGGATGGTATTGGACTAGGCTTTGTTTGGATAAATACGTTCTGAGATTACGTGGTTTGCCCAAGTACAGCCACTTGTTTTCGCTTGTTCAAACACTGGGGCTGTTTTTCTTTGAAACTGCACAGGAATGAAAAAGAGAGAGAGAGAAAACCAAACTCGCCTTCCACATGTTGAAAACGTCCAGCTGGGAGGGTGATATATTGCTCGGAGTTGTGGCATTTTGCAAGTGTGAGAAAGGAGAGTTTAAAAAAAACAACAGAGAAATTAAACAATAAAGTCACCTAAAACTTAAAGCAACTAAAAGTTACCCTGTTATGGTGGATACTTTGTGACAGCTTTACAGAGCATGTGCAAAAAAGAGTTGACACAAGTTTAGTGCATACCTCAGCTAAACAATTTGTGGTGACAACCTCTCAATATGGTCTGCTTTTTGTCTTAGGAAATTATTATGAAAACTTACCTGCAAGCTTCCGACAGCAGCTCACTGACAGGGCCTTCAAAGAACTCACCCTCATCTCCTCTCTGAGCGCCATGATCATAAGGGAGACTTTCTTGGGCTTTTCATAAAGACAGAGTTCAGTGGGGTCAAGTCCAGAGCATCACGTCCATATCACTCTGGCTTTCTGAACACCTGGCACCTGCTTCTCTCTTGTCCCAGCGGAAGCCATGTCTGAAAAGGAGATAAAGTGCTGATTGTCCCTTTCCTGCCTTCTTTTTCGACGGAAGTCGGGGGTATTGAAGTGAAACCACTTGCCTTTGAAGATGCCTCCCTGGTTACTCTTTACTGCCGGGGAGTCTCCCCACTAGTCTCCGCTGATTAATCAAAGTGCTCCATCATCAAACATTGATGCTCACACGATTTGCAGGCGCCTCAGTGGAGTGTATAATGTCTAGATATCATCATGTCCCCACAATGGTAATTGAAGGGCAATTGCGCATGCCATGTAAAGATATGGGAGCTACCGCAACCAGTATGCAAGATGTAAAGCAACTTGCTGCCTATGTTCTAGATCTTCACGTACGGCAGCCTGCCACACACCAACAAAAGAGCCTCGTAGACAAACATCTGACAAAGCCGCTGTCAGATGTGATGAAATGCATAATGAGCTTGTATGTACCTGCACGCTTGTACCCCTGCTATTTCAGTATTGGACTTGAACTGCTTTTAGAAAGAATTAAGATAATGCTGCCTGTGCCCCTGTTGAGAGTTTCTCTTATTAGATATGTTATATGAAATGTGGCACAGTGGTGCAATGGTTAACACTGCCTCACTGAATCCCCCAGCCACCCAGGACCACGCTGGGGTCTTTTGGGGCCTTTGCTCAGTGAAGGCCTCTCACTTGAATTGGCAGCTCTAAATTGCAAGTACGTGTAGTTCTTGTCTTTCTGTATGTGTTGGATGTACCCCTCTCTTGCCCAATGTGAGCAGGGATAATGCTCAGTCCCCCGTGATGCTGCACAGGATTAGTGGGCATAGATGATGGATTGATTGAAGGAAGCAAAATAAGAGAAACAAAACAACATGAAATTTTTCTTTCTGTGTTATTTATACCACATTGTAATGTAATACATAATGCATTTTGAACTGTAGCCATGCAACTGAAGTCTGAACTGTTAAAAATAAAAATGCCTATTCTAACAATGTCGCTCTCAAATCAGAAAGCTGTTAAGTCATCAGTTTATTTAGTGTTTTGGGAAGTATCAGTATTCAAAATAATATTTTTCTCAAGCAGGAGGATAATTCACAATTTTAATCATATTTGTTTCTCTGCAAAATTCAGGGAAACTAACACATGATTGAATTATTGTCATGCACGTTTTAATGCTAATACTGGTTGTCCTATAGGCTACAGTTATGGAATGTCATTACTAGATGCTTCAACTAAGTAGAGCACAGATATCCAGTTTAATAATTAGTCAGCACAGACAGAGCAGAAAAGTCAGCACACTCATCTGTTCCTGCTATTTGTTTCTTGACACCAGCCTGATATCTGCGGACAGATGGCGAGCTAGCATTAGCTAGACTGCCACAAACTAGTTCAGTCCACTTCCATGACTTCACCTCTTGTAAACACAGATGAAACCTCATTAGTAAACACAACCCGAGAGCTCAGAACAGTGTGCCTTTGTGTCTTTTTTCAGCCAAACCCTTGTTGTAGATGTGACCTAGCTACCAGAGTCACAACAGTCCCATATAGCATAATGTGAATAATTGAACTACATGCACACCTGACGCAGTTCACTGGAGTTTATTGACTGAAGATAGGTTGCGTAGCATCTCTCATCTACATTACTTTTTAACTAGTAATAATAAATGTAACCTTTTTGTGCACTTTTTAAGAACTCGTTTCATGACATAGATATTATGCATATTGTGCAAAAAACATTTTAAGTAATTAAATGAATCATCGCCTAGCCCTAACTCAAAGTGATGTTGTACTTGACCAGTGTCCAAAATGAGTCCAAAGAGTGGTTATATACAGCAGCCATATCACAGGTCCGATATACAATTAACTATATTTTTGGTGAGAACATGTTTAAACTGATATTGATATCATGAAAAGAGACATTGGGTTGAGTGGAAACAGCTCCCTGAAGGGGGAGATTTCATCGCTGGTGGCTGTTTTGGCGTTATGGTTGAGTACAATGACATTAGAACATTGGTTTTGGGCCTTAAAAATAACTTGTCTGTGGTAGGTACTTGGAGACATGTTCCTGTAATTTAGCTGGAAGCTCTCCATTTTATATGCTCTGCAGTACAGGGAGGAAGGAGAGAGAGATGGTTGCTGTTTAGAAAGCAAAGTGTGTGGCCGTGGTGTTGTGTCTCACCTAACCAGCACAACCCTGATGAAATCCAAGCAGAAAGACCAACATAGTGCAGGAAAAAACTCTTCATAGACAAAAAAAGAACAGTTTTAGGAAAAAGAAATGAAAGAAAAGTTGGCCTCCAGTTAATACTCCCCAATTTCAGTTGATATTTATCCAAATGCTGACACCTATAAACCGCTGACATAATGTTCTGCTTCATTTCCTGTTTTGCATTGCATTTTAAAAATGCTGACGCCCCACAGTATAAATCACCTGAAAAAAGCATCAGCTCTTGCACTTGTGAAAATCTACACGTTGGGATCTTCACAGCATTTAGATTTGACTTTGCTTACAACTTTTGCATCATTTTTTTAAGTTGAAATGTCTTTCAGCATGTCCAACACCAGGGCACCCCTATCAACACTTTTTTTACACTGATTTATCATGGGAGTCCGTTGACAGGTTTAAATGGGGACATCTGTAGGAGGACATGATGTTTTTGGAGATTTGATCACAAGTGCACCTTTTCATCCTTTAAAATTAGTCAGAAATAGTTGGAGGAATGAACAGCTGAATGAACAGTTTTCCCCCAGCTGTTTCCCCCTGTCTGTAACTCAGTGAAATAATTGAATTGTGGCAAACAGGTGCTGCAACCTATGCTGCCTCACTGAAAGGGTAGAGCTGGGTGGTAAAGATGTCGAGTGCAAGCCTTGGCTGTGAAATTAAAGAGTAAATACAACATGGTTCTGAGGAGGAAAGAAGCCAAAAAATGGGGGGAAAAGTAAAGAAAACACAGGCCCCTATGAATTGTATGAGCTCCCCTGTAGTTGAATTATAGATCCGCTTCAGTATGTTTGCCTGGATGATTGACAGATGGGGTAGGCACATCTTCAGACCCCATGCCCCTGCCATGAAAGTGAAATGAAATCTCAAAATGTACCGCAAGAGCTCTGCAACTCTCAGCATCTCTGTTTCTGACTCAATGCCAGCAATAGGCAATGAAATCTCCTTATTTGACCATAGTGGCTTCATGCAGTAGTAATCTTATTTCCTTATGAACCGTATCACTCATGGGAAAAGTTCCTGATTGTACGCCTGTCATTCACTGCATTTGTGCATGTTTTCCTGCACCATACTTATAATTTTTCACGCACTCTTAAATCTTCCTGGGGCCAGGTAAATACATTCACAGACTCCTCATGATGCATTTCATACTTGAGGTGTTTTTTTTGACAGTGAAAGTCAGTGGATTTTCTTATCAACCTCTTTTCAGATATGATGAAAAGAAGCAGAGTATCTAAAAAAAATTAGATTTTGAAAATACTTTCTTTATAAGGATTATTTATCTTTGGTTGTCATACCTAAACCACAAAACCTTCCAAAACAATCCATATAAGCTCTTGGCACACTACCTCGCCGTGACACATTGTGGGATTCACAGGAAATGATGCATTCATGTAACACAGCGGTACTGTTTTTAATTTGATCTTATTCATTCCCGCCTCTCTAACACTGTCTTGCAACATGCATACATAATTTCCCGTGAATCCCTCATGTGTAGTTGAATCCAGCGCAGGAATGATTGACTCCACCATTAACTATGATTACTCCTGGAGGTAAGTACAGTGACTGGCTTTTGCTGCAAAAATGCAAACCGTAAATAGTTTCAAAAAGAGGCTTGATTTTAAGAATATCTTAATGATTAGATCTTTAAGGTTATGGAAAGATCATGGTATTGGCTAAACAAAAATTCATTGTTGGATACAATTTTGGTAGGAGACAAAAAGACAAAGAGCAGTCGTGGTTGTCAAAGTCAGACACCCAAACTTTCTCTCGTTTGTAACTTATAACACTATAACAGCATCATGTTACACCTCCACCGTTGCATCTGAGGGAGATTTTATTTGCACAATCATAAGAGATCATTGTCAGGAAAACACAAAACATGCTGATTCATGTGGTTATGACCAACCCTGTTGTTCTTTTGGACTGGCAAATAAAACTTATTTTTGGTATCTGTATTTCTCCAAGGTATTTCCAATAAAATCAAGAAGTATGATTGCAATAACAATGTCTTGCTTTCATTGAATTTCTGAACATTTTGTGTTCTTGTTCTACTTTGAAAGACAAATGGCATGCATACCATGAAACAGAAAACAATACATTATAAATTATGCTGTCATCTAACATAGAAAGTGTTTATAACGTATATGAGTTTTGTTATTAAATGATACACAAATCCTTTTTCATAGGATTAATTTTGTGTCTTGGCTTCCATACAAGTTTCTTATGCTTAGTATTCTGACCACAACAGCCGTGAGGAACCTTGTAAAGCGTATTCATCATTAGAGTTCAGTCAATCCAAGTGCCTCACTTCCTCCCTCACTCAGCGCATCACACTTCCGCAGGTCGTACAGTATTTAATTTAGCCCAATCTTTATAAATCAGCAAAACCATTCTTCTTCTTAATGGAGAGGAAATGTGCATGGCATGTCAACTAGTGGTTAACCTTGCAGAAGTTTCCCAGTGTTAATCTTGGAGGAGAATCTGAGCTTTTTAATAGAAAAAGCCAATTAAAAATCAGTTAACATCTCCGAATGCTGCCAGATACCTTTTCCCTTAAAAAAAAAAAAGACACCTGAATACTCACACTGTTCCCAGCAATAACCGAGAGACCCATGACTGCACCTAATCCTCAAATTATATAACACACGGCCCATTTCCCTATGTAATTCCACAGGAAACAAAAGGACAGTTATTTAAGGGGAGCAGTTATTCTGTACAGCGCTGGCAGGGGCACGGTGGCTGCTGAAGAACAGCCGCCCTCTCTATCAGCACCATGAAATGAAAATTTACATTCGCTTAGTGGTGCCGTGGCGCTCGGTGGTAGACAGCTGTATTTTTAATGAGAGCGGGGAGATTTAATTACCTCTGTTTTAGCGGGCAAGACTTCTGCGGTGCAATGACAAGGGATATACAGTACAGTGCAGGGAAGAGGTGGCAGATGATTTCTCTGCTCGCATCCCAGCAGTCGCTGAGATGAGCCGAGCTGAGCTAGCTGGCACTGGGGCTGCAATTAATCCAAATTTATTCCACTACTGTACAAGGCTGATCTGAAGGAGACCGTAGAAATACTCAAGGCGTGGCGAGTCTCCAAAAGAGAGGAAAACAAATAAATACACCTTTTAAAAAAACCCAGCTGCAATCTCCTTACTTTGCTGACATGTACCACTCATATTCTAATGTGATTATTAATGTTGCGAATTTTCCCCCAAGGCCTTGTTTTTATCACTCCAGCAGAATTCTTCAAGGCCACATCTGACATCTTCATGCGTATTTTCCGCCACAAAATCCAAGTCTACAGGGGTGGGATGACAACAAAGTATCTGATGCAGTTATCAGCCCAACAACACTTCAACACAGGCCAGATAAACCCCTTCTTCCGCACATCCATCACTCTTTGAACTCATATGTAGTACAAACTTAATTTGCACTCTGTATTCCAATCAATGAGCAGCAGTCTTGTGTTTCAGAGCTCAGTCACACGCCATCAAAAAAGCTCAATTGGTGAGACTGAGAGATTATCACCGTCTTCATTTCAGTATGAGATGAATCAATTGGCAGAAGAATCAATTTAAGCGGTATCTCATATCTCCACCCACCCATCCACACACCCACCCACACACACACACACACTATTTGGCATGAAGTTTTATTTTATCATCATGGGGAATAATGAGAAACAGTGGAGTTTCTGAGAGCTGGTTTGGAGACTTAATTCTATCTGAGGGGAGATAAAGTGGGTTGTTTTGACCATCGTGCCAAATTGAATATTCACAAAGATATAATTGAAATGCTGATAGCCATCAGAGCCATTGTGTGATAATGAGTCAAGGTCAAGGCAGACACATGCATTTTCTGGCAGCAATAGAGGCATCGATAGAAGGTCTTATTCAAATTTCTAAACAAACTCACTGTAATTATGCACATCTTGATTAGCAGTTGTACAGCAAGTACATAATGAGTTAAAGATTGCGCTATAGTTGTTGGTATTTCAATAGTGATGTTATTTTCTGCTGCTAATTTACACATTTTAATATTTTACTCCTTTTTAAAGCAGCAGTAGTTGAAACATAACAAGTTTTAAACACAACAGTTACAGACCTATAAGTAGAGCAAAAGTTGCTTATTTATATCCAGCAGCTATGGAGTGGTAGCATAACTATGTTCGCAGGATCCCAACCCCCCTAACCCTAAGCCTAAAACTGGGAAACATAGGACCCTTTGTCATGTTTCCATTCTGTTCCATAAAGCCCCTGGGAACATAGGAATGACGCAGAGCAACATTAGTCTGATATTATGAATGTGTTCTCCAATATTCACTTTATTTCTAGCTCTTGTTTTGTCCTCACTACCTGAAGGAAACACTGTATTTGGCCATTCAGCTGCTAAGTACTCCACTACATTCACAAGCTATTGGACGACGCTAACAATGTTAGCGAGTAGCTGTTGTTTGGTAAGCTATAAACAGCTGCTGCTGGAAGCAAAGTTTATGAGAACAATGAGACTGAATGTGCTGTTTTGGCCATGAAACCAAAACAATTAAATGAAAACATTAAGGTTCTGTAGAGCTGGGTACATATGTATTTGAGCCATTTTTAACATAAAATATTAATTAGAGCAGCTATTAAAAAAATTACCCAAACATTAACATTATTGGGAGCAGTTCTGCTCACCAAAGAAACAAAAGTCCAATGTTCTTCTTATCTGGAAAATATCTGTCTTTTTAGCTACTAAATCTTTGACTATGTTCCCTAGCTAGTTTCTACCTTATAAGTTTTAAAGTGTAAGGTGTAGGACAGGTAGCGCACTAACATTGGGAGGGGACACACACCACTTATTGGTGTTAATGTCTTTTTTATGACATCTGTAGAGAATAAGACGTCACATTTGCTAGATTAGTAAAAAGAAATGCTAATGGTGAGTTTTCCTGTGTTCAGTCAAATTAAGCCAAAGGCTCCAGTCCTGGTGGTGGCAGCTATTTTATTTATTTATTAATTTATTGACATGACTTGGGCAAAGCAAATAGGAGTATATAAAGTATAAAGACAAGAATAATAGTATAGCCTACTATATTTGATCTGTAGCATCCTGCATATTGATGCAGCAGTGTCGATAACACCAGTTCTACGTGCATCCCAATGCATGAGTTCCAGTGAAAATCATGTCTGTTCATTCATAATAATGCTCAGTAAGATCCATGATTTACAACAATATCATGGCTGCCCAGGGATACTGTCTGTATAGAATTCTTGAACTCAATTAATTTAATCTAGAAGTTCATTATTTATTAATTTGCTGGTCTGGTAGTTAAGAAATTAGGTCCCAGAAAGTAAAAATTCTGCTACGGAGCAATTAAGGGGATGTTCAGCAACGGAGCCCAAATTCACCTCCAGCTAATATTTATAATATTCAAATACCGCCATGGATTCCATGTGTATCATTATGAGTCCTCACCGCACTACAACTCTGAGTCAAACACGAGAATAGTTGGAGGCAATGTGTTCCTTTGGGTTTAGTGGAAATTAAAGTTTTAGAAATTGGTTCATGCCAATCAATGTGGTGAGTAAGGGGGGAGGGAGAGGCAACATAAGGGAGAGATACAGCAATAGAAAATAATGAGGCCAAGAGTGCAGGAAGGATAAACCGCCATGGTGATTGGAGTGACAGTGACTGAGTGGAATAGGAGGAGAGTCAGTCAGGGAAACCCAAACTCATTGAGTTCATCTTAAGCTCAACATACCCAAACTCCTCTGCAGCACTTGTCTCCTTACAAACTGCCAATCCCTCCAAAGTGTCTCCTAGCTATATCATCCTTCACCATTCTATCCTACCCTCCCTCACACTCTCACTGCCACCATATTTTCCTTTCTTCCCGCCTTCCTCTGTTCCATTCCCCCGCCTCTCCGTCACTGTTTGACTGTTTGGATTTGGGCAGACTTCCCCCCCCTCTGTCCCCCAGCCAGTTATGAATCACATGGAGGCCAGGGACCCACAGGCTGCCAGGGCCTCCTGATGACTCCCAGCCCGGCCATAACAAGTGGCTGACAGCTCTATTTACATAAGACCAGCAGGCAGCGCAGAGAACCAGCCCAGTCTAAGTGACACACACACACATACACTGTGCAAAAGGCAGATATGTCATAATAACACTTGGTAGGAGTTTGAATGAACGCCTCGCTCCGAATAAAAGCGGGAGACGCACCATCAGTAGGTTTTATAGCCTCGGGCTGGAGAGCCAAGCATTTGTTTTTTGGAGTTTTTCCACATGAGTGCTGAGGGTGGTTGGACCCAGGGGACGTGGGGCCTTTAGACCTCTATATCCGCCCCAGTCATATGTCTCTCATCACTAGATACCAAGGAGAGCAGAGTGAAGTATAGCCCTGTTGATTGATGTTTAGCTGTTATATTAGGGCTAATGTGTCTCTCTGACCTTTAATCTGGACATGAGCTCTGACCTCTTTGGCTGTATTAATGAATATTTGGCTGCATTGATATCATTGAAAACTGTGATTTAATAGCCACAAGAATGTACTTGCAAATTACTTACAAGTTAAGAGCAAAAGGCAAATCTGGTATCTGTATTTGATATCACATTCTTACCCGAGGTTCAACTTGAAGTAGCTGTTTATTATCAGGCAGACTTTCCCATTTCATGTGAGGACACCAGTTTTGCAGGTGTGTGTTGCTGCTTATTTACCCTGGTGGGTACCTGAGGGGGAGGTGGAGAGCGTATACTATCTCTCCCAGACTGACAGCTGGGGAGAATGTTTATGAAATAAACATGGGCCTGATGCAATGCTCAGAACCCTGCAGTGGCCTTGGAAGCCTCCTATATCCCCCGCCACATACGCCATCCCCTCCTCATTCCTTTATTCTTTCTATCTTTCTGCAACACACATATACACACTAACACACACATTCCCCAGAGCTGTGGATACAAAGGTGCTCATGGGCCTAATGGGGTCAAACAGACTGTAAATCAATTGTAAACCCTTCTCTCTAGAGCTTACTGCAGAGGACAGGCTCTGCCACTGAAGTCCTTCACTCTGCTCCACACAAGCAACTACAGTAACACATGTATCAGGTAACACTGTGACTAAAATTCCTCCGCTGTGATTTCAAAGCACAAATGTTACAAACACAATGATGATATATTGTATGGGGGGGGTTCCATACTGCTTATCTGCTCTGAAGACAAGTATGATGGATTGAGTTCATGGCTTGGAACTCTTTTTAAACTCATTCTACATTATGACACATGCACAGTTCATTCTCCTTAGGTCCAGATTGCATCCTGCTAGAACTGAACTCCTAAAGTGAGCTAATTAACTTCTTTAATTTAAAATATAATGTATTCATATAGGAGATGATCACATTTATTTAACTTTTGTGTGAATAATTATAAGATAACTGCAGGTAGTGTGCATATTTTTCTACTTTTTAAAAATGTGATTTCGACTTATTTATGGAAACTTGGGTTTAACACTCACGCTTCTGATTGGGGGGTTCCCATGGTAGCAGCTGACTGGCGAATGAGATGCAATGTAAACTTCCATGGCCCTCTAGTAACAACTGTAGCAGGTCATAGCCCTGGACAGCGTGCGGATGTTGATACACAATGTTTTTCCGCCTTTTTAAACAAACCCACTATGCACTGGTTTTAGCAATTTAATCTGTCTGTTCATTTACATCATTCAACATTTGGGACACATTGTGTGGTTAAGTTTGTATCTCACTCAGAAGGTGAAGTAAATTTGTATACAGCGGGAATTGTCAAAGATTTAATATTATCATATCAACTGTAATTGGAAATGTAGTGTCATTATATCATTTTATGCATTAAAAAAATAAATGAATAAACGCTATCTGATTGTCAAATGAACCAACTGCTGGGAGACCCTGTGCAGTATCACCTGCTGTTAGTGCTTAGTTTTTTAAATACAGCACCTGAGATTGAGGTGTGTGGCAGACTGAAGTGGGTCCACCTTCCATTTAGCTCCATTATGCTGCTCTCCAACCTGAAAATGAAAAGTGCATTAACATATGTTCAATTACTGTATACTCTACTGTTTACAATTATTTTGGATGCACAAAAGGAATCTTCCTCAATAGGAAATTCAAAGAATCATTATTACTTATTAGTTTTTTATAGTTACACTCATGGGTGGGATATGGGGTCTATCTACACCCTCTAACATTTTAAAGCCACAAAACCAGAAATTGACACATGTAATCTCAGCTTTGCACCAGCAGTCACAGTAAGATGGTGGAGACCAGAGGATGTATAAATTCTGATGTATTCTGTACTTAGAGATGAATATCAATATTTTATAAAATGCCTTAAACAACCATACAAGCCCACACACTACCAAACCTACTTGACCTTCTTTGTTAAATTCTTATTGTCAGTGGCGCTGGCTGTGTGAGACAACATGTGTTAATAAATGATAAAGTTAGGCGCTTGGCATTGCGCTTGTCGGCTGACTTGAAGGGCTGTTGAAAGGATAATGGTGGTCCTGCATGTTTCATTAGCAGTCTGCAAATTACTGCGTTTCTGGAAAGTCAATACGGAGCCAAAATAGAGAAAGTGTGCTGAAAAAAAATGTGTTTTTAGGTATAATGAAAAAGCTAGGTCTGACGTGTACATTATACATAAGAAAAGTATTGACAGCAATAAAAATGCTTCACAACAGAGTCCAGAATAGACATTTCAACAGCCAATCAATAGGACAAAGTTTGTTTTAATCATGGCCTTGAGTTGCTCATTACAAATCAAGTGGTATTGAGTGAATAAATCACTTTAATATGCATCTAATTCCTAAAAGCAAAGACTGAAAAATCCCCCCCAGATGAACTCAGGGCTCACAAGCCCTGCTTCACAAGCATCCAAAACTCTGACTAATGTCCTGAGCAGCTCAGCCGGTTGCTAGGAATAACAGGCCCCGGTCACTGTGGAGTGTTGGCCTCTGTGTGCCATTATTTCCACAAACGACCGGAAAGAAAAGTCACTTGCTGGAGTAACAGCTCCCTGGACGGGAGGCTGTCGTGCAGACTGTGAAAAAGACACAAGTCGGTTGTTTGCCCATGCTGCGAGGAAGAAAGAGCACCAACATCCTGCTTGAGTGCTCACTGTATGTGTGTATTTGTAGCGAAGGGTCTTTTTAACGTTGGAGCCATGATGGAAGGTGGCCCTCGCTTGGCTCCAGTATTCTGTTTCTCCTCCAGCAAAGGTTCAGCTAGTTAAAAAAAGAAGCTCTAAAATCTATTCACATCCATTCAAATTCAGTCCTGTGGTTTGAATGCTTTACAGAGGCTGTTAACAAGACTAATGGTGCTTTTTACTTTTAGTTCCCTTGGTAGGGATTCAAAATAATTCCTGTTTTGTTATCATGGAGTGAGAACGAGCTGGCAAACTGAACTGTGTGCACGGTTACAGATGTGACCTAAGTTTGTATTATATTTACTTATTTGAGTACTTAAAGTAACGGACAGAAGTGATCTCACTGCCTGACTCATACAGTGTCCTCAACATTCAGCTGTGAATGTTATTTCCTCAATTGCATTCATGTTGCTTACTTAAGTAATTGTCCCATCCAAAAAGAATCCATTCTTGTTTCTTTCTCCAAACAGAACAAGAACAAGGTGCAATGAAGTTAGGTCAGGAGAGAAGATAACTGGCACCAACCTGGGCAGAAAAATCCACAACATTCAACAATATCTGCAACTTTATGTCATGTAACATATTTTCATTATATCCTGACCTGTGTCCATGAGTCAATATTTTATGGGGAAAAAGCAGGTCTCTGCGGCTTCACTAGTTCTGCAATACAGTAAACAAGAAAACCATGGACATAATGGAAGCTAAAAGGAGAGGTGATACAGTACTTGTTTCAATCTTTCCGGTACATACGCCATGTTGGCTACCGGGCCTGCTTGGCAGTTGTCATCATTTAAATCTTCTCCCCAGATTAACCCATTTCTTAAAGTTACAAAGAGATTTAAGGTCACGGGGAAATTGTGGTTTAATATAGGAAAAGTCAACAGTAACTTGAAGTACAAGACAGGACGTGTTTAAGGACTAAAATTAAAACCATGAACTTTCCCAAACCTTAACATTGATGCTTTTGTAACCTAATCCTAACCAGATGGGAAACTTTCTTGGAGATAGGTTTGATACAGTACATAATATTATTTACTTATCATTTACTGTCATTTATGAGCAAGCAGAGTCTATATTTTATTCAGAATATACACTGTCCACCATAGACACACATATGTATGTAGCCTATTGATTATCCATACAATATTACTCCATTCTTTGCACTGCAAACTTCTGCACTTTAGCAAACCAGCAAACCAGAAACTTTTCACAGTAAAAATTTGGGCTGTACATACATATATGTATTTTTCACCCTCTTGCCTGTACATAATAGGTATATGTTCATATATGCTTATGTTTTCTTAGCTTTTCCATTGTACAACCATGTGTGTCTTCTGGTACATTTGTTCTTGGCACTCTATGTGTAAGTTTATTGAAAACTACTGAAAACCATGGGTCAAATGCATTGTATGTTTAATCATACTTGGCCAACAAAGTTTTTTCTGATTATAATATGTGTCCATATACAGTATATGTAATCACTTAGAGCCATACATATTTGTGCACATCAGTTTTTATAGAGTTTAACCCAGTTGAGGTTTTTACACCTTCTGGTGAACTTATCAAATCTTTTCTCCATTCTGTACTTCTGTACTTCCAATCTTCGGTAAAAATGTGTGTCCACTCCAATCTGACGGGATATGAATGATAGCTCTGTTCTATAAAACGGCTCTACCCAGAAATACTCGTATGGTCACATGGGAAATATTCCCCGTTTTATCCTGTTCACCTATAACTGATTGACATGCTGTAAGCACAATAATGTTCCCTCTTCTTTGGCCAAAATCTTACAGCACCACTGTCAGTCAGCATTCTGCACAGCCATTCTTGGTGTTATCTTAACGTGCATGACTCACCCCTCTGACAACCATCAACATTATTTTCACTTTTACTGTGGCTAATTGGTTTGGTCAGGCCATTTAGTTATCTCTGACTGAAAGCTGCAAAGTCCTGTAGTGTTCTGTTCTTTCAATGTCAAACTGTAACTCCAGTGACTGGATGTCATTGCAGACAGTGAAAAACAAAGTTATGATATTCTGTAGATCTAAACTCATATAGACACACAGTCCTGCAGGCCATGAGTTTTGAGACTGTGCTGTCTACTGTACACTGCCACTGTAATGATCTGCTGCCGCAGTTCACTTTGCAGGGTATTGCATCATGATCAGTGATAGCATGAATCATGACAGCCAGCCAGAGGGGCACTTAGCTCCTACATTCTCAGCTTCATGTCATATTCCTTTATCCCGATAAGGCTCAAGTCTAGATGAATGCAAAAAGTTAAGTCAGAGGTCAACAAGTGGCTCATTCAGTGACCTCATTCAGTGACCTCATTCATATCTGATTTTGTCATATCTATTTTCAGTATACCTCCTAAAAATAGCGTTAACCTACATGATGATGTTGGTGCTTTTGCAAATATGAAGAACTCATTGATGAAGTAGTATGTATGTTTCTGTAAAACAACATGCTATTAGTATATCTCTACTGGTAAGGTTTACAGCAAAAAATACCCTTGACACATGGTATGGCTCTGTTCTGGGATCTCCCTGGCTGCCTACATGGAAAGAGCTGGGGGAGCACCTCCCTGCCCATGCATGAGTGTCCATGGCAGACAGTAGTAACAAAGACCCCCCATGGTACAAAACAGATCAGGCATTAATAACAGTATGGCATGATAAATCAGATAGGGCCTGAAAGGATGAGCTGGGGTGGTGGCGGGTTACAAGCTGCTTGCAGAGGAAGCAGCAATGACAGGCTATAGGAGCTTAAAGAAGGCGCCTTGTATGGAATTTGCCAACCAGTGCTGGGCGCGGAGATGTCAGCTGATATTGTTGACTATAAGATGGCTGCTATCAGCTGTGTGCTGGATTGAGATGAGCTTGACTTTGTTGCCAGAAGTTCTAATTAGTTATAACTGATATGATTGAAAGCTCCAGAACAGCTACTACATGGACTAAATGGATGAGCTCTGATTGTTTTATCAATTGTTATAACGGTTTCAACAACTTCGAAACTGAAATCTACGTGAGATTAGTGAAAACTCCTACATGGATCTTGAGGTGAGAGTGTTTTTGTCACCAGTTTCGACTACAGTTTGCCACCACTGAAAGTACTGTACAATCGCATATGCATATTCACTCACACACACAGCTTACATTTTAAAAGTTTTGGCTAAAGCCTGATCCAATTAATAGAGTTTGTGTGTTTTAGCATGCAGATGGCTGCAGGACATGGGGGAGGTGGTCTCACCCAACTCCAATTACACTGCTTCTAAACTTCTTACTGTAAAATTTCCATATTTCTCCCACAGGCCCAATGAAGAGTGCAAAGCAATATTTCTGGCAGGAATAAAAGAACCAACACAAGGGAATCTCCCTTTAAGAAAACCTGAGGGGGCAAAGCAGTAAATTTCAGCTACTTTTACAGCGGCGTTTTCAAGATCTGAGGAAATTGAATACAGCGCTGATATAGCCTGGACGCTTATTAAGCCCAGCCTTTTGTAATAGGAGAGAGGGTTGTTCTACAGCAGGTAGACTTGCCAACAAAGGGTGATTTCACTGAAAGCTGCAACACCAGACCAAGAAGTGGTGAGACAAGAGGATTACTCACTACCTGAAACAGGACGGGGACAGGAGAATGGCCATGTTCCAAGTACTTCCAGCCATGCTTTTTTTTGCCCTGGCTGTAGATGTTTATGACTCCTCTAATTTGATCATTCATTTTGCAATTCATGGTTGATTTCGGCTCAAAGCTAACAATGACGTTACTGCTGCCATGAACTGGAAATGTTTACGTTTGGAAACATGAAGTGGGAACGCTCAAGTTAATCTAACAGAACTTTCTTGTCTTTTACAGCCGGTAAACGTTTTACTATTCAATAAAGAGTAATTGAGGTGAGGCATAGCTGGTGTTGTTTACTTGTCAAAGTGACATTACTAATATGAAAAACACCTCTGTGTAATTTTCCAGCCTGCCAAAGTAAACATTCCCACTTATTACTGATGACTTCAATCTTTTACAGCCTCTTTAGAGATCCAGTTCCGACACTGATGTTTACCCTGAATTTAATACTTTTGTGAAAAAAACAATAGATGTTTGCATTATTTGTAACTACATATGTTTGCTGGAACTGTTCAATGGCCAAACAGCACTAGATGCAGTGACATCACACCATTTCTCTCAGATATGTTATGCGATGTAATTCATTTTTCATTATTATTAATGCATATTGTAGACTGGGTTGCACCAGCTATTTCTAAATAAAGTCCTTCTTAATTTCTTCATAACTACTACCAAGTACTATTGGTTTGTACCAGTAAAACTTATATTTTAGCTATTAAAAAGTAAACATTTGTAGGGCTATCCAATTAACAAAACTGCCACATAACAGTTTTAAATGTAATAAATACCTTTGCAAATGTCGGTATTATGTTGTTTTATTACATATAAGAGTCTGGGCAAATACTACACATTATAAGTAGTGTCTCCTTTTCTCTTGCTGTATTAGTAACAGCGAATTGGTAATGTGGAACTGCAAACTAACTCTCCTAACATGTTTTTTAATGTACCCAGCCACAGCCTGGCATGTTTGGCTGTGAAGAAGGTGACGTGATGACAATGAGCTCAGGAGAAGGGGTGAAGGCGTGGAAGATTATGGTTGGCACCAGTCGTCTCTGGCCTGGAGGCGTTCTGGGAGGCAGCTGGGAGCTCGACACAGGTGGAATGAGGTCATAGCAGTCATGTGAGACAGGGGTAGGTGGGGACGGAAACATAGAGCAGCTCTGTTGGTTATTGTCCCATGGCTGCTTTCTTTTCTTTGTGGATATGCACGTGTGTGCCCTCACATATCTGCTACAGGCATTAAGGACCTGTATTTAACAAACTGCTGAAAGTGAAATTTTGTGATTTAAGTGAAAGCAGTTTTCTTTCACTTAAGCAACAAGGTTATTATTTGCTGAGATAATCCTTCACTTTTAGAACTACTACTAAGAGTAGATCCTTGATGACTACAGTACAGAAACAATGCTTCTGTCTCCACCCACCTCTTCATTAGAGTAAAGTTCTTGCTGAGGAAACGTCTCTTTCACTCTCATGATTATTTCTCCCCATGTTTCAAAGGCGTAACAAAACATTTAAAACATGTCAAACAAATCTTCAACCATTTTGGAAAAAGACACAACTTACAAAAAGCCTTGAAAAGGTTTCATTTGCCTGAGGAATAAATCAAATGAGATGTAAATGATTTTAGTTTTTATATTAAAAGAATGATTGTCAAGATGAGCAATTCTTGTAGTGTAGCTTTTCATAAAAAAAAGAATAAGTTACTGCCTTTTCTAAAAAAATACAAACTACATATCAGGTTAAAGTCTGGCTATAATGTATCCCTAGACTTGTCTTGGGAGTCTGCAAAGAGACGTGAGCAGTACACATCTTCCTTAAGGCTCCATAATGCATCCTACAGGTCCAAACATAAACCATCCAGCACACATTGCACAACCCCAAAGGAAATGTACAACTTGAGATAACAGTATGAGCAAACATTTCATTTTTTTTCTTTGCTCGTGTGTAGGTTTATTTTGAGCACTCTGTATGTAGGGTCAAATAGAGTCACCCTGCGGCAGAGGATGTTGTGTCTCTGGCTCCTTCCCAGGCTTGTTTCTGCTTACATGAAGTGTCACAACAGGCAGGATATGATGACAAAGCCATGGCACTTAACCAGCAAGCTTACTTAAACTGCAACATGCTGCCTTTACAGCAGGAGCACTTCATCTCTACCTGCACTTTATTTGGTGCTTTACATTAGGGAAGCTAATCAGTGACGCAGTGAGTTAAAAAGCACACACACACACACCATTAACCAACTTTTAAAGCTGTAATAAATATTTGAATTGCTGTAAATTTATATAATACAACACACAGTATTAACTGTATGTTGCAAGATAAAGACATGACACAATTCAGTTAAATTGCTTCACGTGTATGTAGAGACCTTTTCTATACACACTATTCCTTTAGGCCTGAAAAACAGACCGTCATTTTACAAAAGACTTGAAATGGTTATTTCCTCACCTGATATCCCTTTACAGGAAGAGATCAGGTATTTCCCTTCCAAAGCCCAAGGTGGAAACACGAGACAGCTTTTTGCCGATCACTGTTCATATATTGTTCCACACTCAACGGAAACAGTTCGGTGAGAGTGGCAAAAGCAACACTGATCTACCTGAGTGATCGATGCTTGTTTCCAGGTGATGTTTCCATAACTATTTCAGTCACAGAAGCCACAATTATTTCAAAGAGACAGTAAGATTCTTTGAAAAAGATGAAAAATAAGGATATTCAGCTGGATATTCAGCTGAACTCGTGATTAGCCTTTCTTTATGTCCAGATAAGCAGATGGGTCGGACAGCAGTATCGTCAGCTGGGAAGTGCACTGAAAAGAGAGAAAAAAAGTCTGAAACTGTATCTGAGACACACCTGCTCTTAGCAGGTCAGCTGGCCTGTGAAAATCAAGCCTCTTTTCATTGGCAGTGTTAAGGAAATCACACCGTGCCTTGCGCAAACCTCACAATAAAGGCAGCGAGAACAGAAGGCCGGATTTGCTCTTTTGACCCTGTTGTGTTCCACTCCTAAGTTTGCAACACTGCGAGCTCCATGACTGTTTTCATCAAAGGAACACTGGCCTCCTTTGGAGACTCGCCCTTCCGTGGGAAGTTTCATGACGATACACGGCCGAAACATGATCCCATGCATGTCCATTAATTACAATGTCTTGACCATCCATTTGTACACAAGCATCATAGAGTCTAAAAAGGAATATTAACCAACAATTATAGTTATAGGTAGTTCTTTTTATTTTAGTGTTTGGTTCGACCAAGCCTCACAGAGGTTTAAACAATATTGCTCATATGAGAAAGCCACAGTTCAATAACACAATGCACCATTACACCAGGGTAAAACCTGATGAGGGTGATGAAGACTCTGACAAACCAATCAAGCCCAAATTGCAATGGGGCATGATAACACACTGTCAAACAGGCTCAGACCAGTATATGTCTCGTCATTCAGCCCAGCTGCAAGCCACAAAGATGATAATGAGTCTCTGTCAGTGGCATCCAGCAGTATTGAACTAGATCCTGTGTGTCGGGGGAACAGCCGAGGCAGAGGCATATCCCCTATACCTCTAAGCCCTGTCACCAGCTTGTATTCAGCTTTGGCTGATTAAAACTGATAGGGTGACATGATTGTGACCTGTATAGATTTCTGACGCTCCCAGCCACACTGCCCGACTACATGTGTCTTCTCCCTTTGACAAACCCACCTGGGAGCCCTCCGAGCCGAGCTGCAGAGTGCATAATTTAAGAGGCAGCAGGCGATCAATACCAAATACAGTAACGACATGGGAGGGAGAGAAAGAGCCAGAGAACGAGAGAGAAAGAGGAAGAAGAAGGCACCTAAACCTTGACCTTGACATGAAACTTCGGCAAAGCTAAATAATCAGCATTGATCTTTATTGGTTAACGTGATGTGATATCATCCTGCCACTGCTATTTGACACCTGATTCCTTAGCATTAAAGGGTAAGTTTAGTATTTTTTCAACCTGAACCCCATTTCCACATGTTTTTGTGACTATGTGACTAATTGGGACATCATTTTTCGAAACTGGTCCAGAATTGAGCAAGTGCACTGCAGTCGGCAGCATTGAGCCAGGGCTGCAACGTAATTGTGCCCAAGTTGACGAACGTCGACTACTGTGTTTGTTTTTGCCACGCACCGTTGAAAGCATCCCTACAGAGATAGAACTGTTTTTAAAGACTAAGATCCTTTTTGTTTAACCGGAAACAGTCGCTAAATCGCTCTCATCAAAGCCATCAGACTAATTTTATCTCACAGAAAACACAAGCTGCTTGTCTACTGTCGCCACGGTCGGTCAGTTTGTGTCTGTTATTGTGTTACTTTGGTGTCTTAAAGGGTTAAAAACACCACAGTCACACAACAACCCAAATGAACCCATCGAGGCAGCGGTAGATCAGAGAGGTAAAATTACAATTTTTTTGTCTGCTGACTATAGTGAATGTCCTAAATCTTATTCTGTAAAAACCATCTCTAGAGGCATCCTTTCCAAACTGTTGTCAGACACTTCACAAACAATCTGAGTCTGTCAGTGCTAAAATCAAACATTTTAGTGGAGGTGCTTTGCCAGGGTGCAGCAATTGTGTTGCATCCCTGCCAACTGCAGCTCACTCGTTCAGTACTGGGCTAATTTCAAAATATGTTGTCCCAGTTAGTCACACAGACACTAAAACATGTGAAAATAGGACCAGGGTTGAAATATAAATTACCCTTTAATTATATACTAGTGAATAAATTGATTTCAACTCACACCTTGCATCGGTTAACATCCTACGAGCCTGTGATGTGCTTCTTAACTGCACTGAATTAAGTAAAATGTTAAATTAGAACAGAGATTATGCAGCTTAATTACCATCTTAGTGATTAAAATTATGTTTTAAACATGACGGGTTTTTTTTTTACAAACTGGCCTGCAAATAGAGCATATTACAAAATCCTATTGAAATGTATTTTTCGGTGCAGCATGAATTACTTGCGTTTCACTTTTGTGATTGACGTCTGCTTCTCCCTGACAAATTCCTTTCCATTCTGGCATTTCCTCACTGTCCCTCTCACTCAAGGCTACAGAGAAACTGGTTTTCTAAAGATTAAGGGACATTTCTCACATATCCCCCCAAAAACAAACTTAGTAATTGGAAGCCAAGCCACTCAAGGACAATGGGAAGAAAGTAGACAACCGTCTATGGTTAGCGTAATGAGACATAATCACTTATTACTACTGGCAGACAGACATCAGTCCACACAGAGTGCAAAACACTCTGCACGTACTTCTTAACCCCACATGGAGCAGTCCACACGCCTTGAAACAATGAAGGTTCTATGAGTCAGATTTGAACTCATTATTGTTTCTATGCAAAAGGCAAACTGTGCTGATTCTGTGATAGCTTTAACTGCTGTCTAAGGTGGATTTGAGAGATTTTGCACTTTCTTGAATGGTCATTAAAAGTTTCCAGACTTTAATCACTTTAGATTATGCCACTGGTGAATTGCAGGCCCTACATGTATTTTGTACTATAAGACTGTTAGAGTTTAGGAGGCTTGTTGTGTTTTTCCTGTCATTAAAACTGCAAGATAACCATCGAAAAATGTACCCTGTTTCTCTCTGCTTGTGTCCTGGTCAGTCTGCGATCCCCTGAACTTGTTTACTGAGAGCCTCAAAGGACACGAGTGTGTCAGTGTGAGATGAGCCCTGACAGCCTGCAGCTGGGCAGGGACTTGGTGCCTCTTGTGTCTCTACCAGAGTAGTGGCTACAGTAACTCACTCCACAGGACTGAGTAACGGGCTGGCGCACACTAGAGAATTTAAAAAAAAAAAAAAAAAAAGGGGGATACCACAGACATGACAACAGAATGAACCGTTTTTGAACGTTTTAATTTTAAGAACGCACACACAAGATGATTCAGTCAAGGCACAGAACCACACACTTGGTGTTGACTAAATGATTTTGGAGTGCCGATTTCAGGGCCTTCTGACAGATCTCACAGATACTTACATGGTCAAACGTGACTTCAGAATTAACAAACATGTAGGCAGATTGTCGTTGTCAGGTGGTTGTGGATGAACCAGTGAACTCATCATTGGAGTGCAGTCATGGGGCTAAGCTGACATTAGCTGTTGATAGTCAGCAAATACCACAAAATTGTAGCCTGGCTGCTTTTTAAACAAATATGGTTTTAAATCTATGAATGTGGTAATAATAATAATAATAATAATGCATTACATTTATATAGCGCTTTATCATAGACACTCAAAGCGCTTTACAGGGAAGTGG
>JAPMOB010233441.1:0-24111 GCA_029875015.1 Lepomis gibbosus
TAAAAAGGAAAGGAGGTAAGACGTTAAGGAGGTAGGGAGGTAAGAAGGTAAGGAGCTAAGAAGTTAAGGAGGTAGGGAGGATAAAAAATGTAAGGTGGTAGGGAGGTAAGGAGGTAGGGAGGTAAGAAGGTAAGGAGCTAAGAAGTTAAGAAGGTAGGGAGGTAAGAAGGTAAGGAGCTAAGAAGTTAAGGAGGTAGGGAGGTAAAAAATGTAAGGAGGTAGGGAGGTAAGAAGGTAGGGATGTAAAAAATGTAAGGAGGTAGGGAGGTAAAAAGGAAAGGAGCTAAGAAGGTAAGGAGGTAGGGAGGTAAGGAGGTAGGGAGGTAAGGAGGTATTGAGGTCGTGCTTATCACAGTCCTGCAGCCACACATACCAGTTTTTGTTGTCACGGGTGTTGGAGCATTTGATTTATTGCCATCATGATGTAATGAGAATTTCAGCACATATGAACAGAATCAGCTGCCAAACTGACCACCAGGGGGGGCAGTAAACCAAATGACAATGTTTTACATCAGTATGTGCAGGTAGGTAAGTAGAAACAAAGTTTTAAAATAACAACAATGGCAAAGTAAACACAGATCAAAAATGAAGAGTGCACGTATAAAACAAAGTGTGATACAGAGGACGGGAGGAGCGACACTAAAGGAGGAGGTTTCACACTGCCAGTTAGTTCTGCATTACATGTTGCAACACAGCGAGAAGGCAGGAAACAGAGACGTTTCTCTGCATCACACTGATACCACAGACAGAGAGAGAGAGGGAGGCAAGAAAAGAGGAGCAGGAGGAGAGGACGGCGAGACACTCTCCGGACTGCACAAAGTCGAGCGAGTCAACGAAGAAAGACAAAACAAAAGGAGGTGAAAGGTGAAGAGGAGGTGGAAATAAAAGGAGAAGTTCATTGTAAGAAGTGCAACGAAAAGGGTCAACGCAGAGCAAGAGAAAGGAGGTGAAGGGGAGCAGAGAGGAAGAGGAGGAGGAAGGAACGAAGAAGAGTAGTAATAAAGGAAGAAAACGGACAACCAGAAAAGGAGTCGAGACTTTTAGCCGACGAGGAAGAAGAAACTGAGAGAGGAGGGTGAGTGGAGGAGGCGAGGGAGGAAAGGAGGAAACACCAGAGGAAGAGAGAGGAGTGGTGGCAGTCATCAAAAGAATAGTGGAGCACAGAGAGGTGAAGAGAAAAGAGGTGAGGAAAGGAGGAGGAGAGGAGGAGGACCTGCGGCGTCACCATGGAGGAGGACATCAGGAAAAAGGGGGTGCTGCAGCTGCAGCAGCAGAGGTTTGGAAAGGTACACCAGCACTCACACAGCGCTAACAACAGAGCTAACGCTAACACAGCATGTGTGTGTGACGTTTGTGGTGCAGCAGTTATGTGGTGAAACAAGTACTCAGATGTTTCACTTCAGTAGAAGAAGCAGTATCTCAGTGTGAAACTACTCCACTACAAGTAAACTGCATTCAAAATGGTACGGTGTAAACGTGCTAATGTCTTAGCTGCAAAATGTATTTACAGTTTTAAAAGTAAAAGTACTCGTTAGTCAGCAGAAGGATTGTAACATTATATTTATTATAATTCTTTATTACTGTATCGATTATTTATACAAGAGAGATGACAGGAACAGGAACAGTGGCAAGAACAAGAACAGGAGAAATGACAGGAACAGTGACGAGAACAGGAACAGTGGCAAGAACAAGAACAGGAGAAATGACAGGAACAGTGACGAGAACAGGAACAGTGACGAGAACAGGAACAGGAGACATGGCAGAAACAGGAACAGAACATGAACAGCAGAGATGACAGGAACATGAACAAGAACAGGAACAGGAGATACGACAGGAACTTGAACAGGAGAGAATACAGGAACCTTGAGAAGAACAGGAACACTGGCAAGAAAAAGAACAGGAATGATGACAGGAACAGGAAAAGAACAGAAACAGCAGAGCAGGAATAGAAGAGATGAAAGGGACAGGAACAGGAACTGTAGCAGTAATGCAGTAGTTGGTAGTTTAGAAATCGTGCTGCCGTTTCATCAGCTTCCACCTGCAGCCTCTGAGCCAAACTGCACCACTGAGCTCAGTGTTTGTTCCCAGTGAGCACCTCACACTCATCTGCCTGCCACTCTAACCTTTACACTGTATGTCTCTGTGTGTAGAAGTGGAAGCGTGTGTGGTGCGTCCTGTACAGAGAAAGCTCCTGTTCGATCTCCAGACTGGAGTTCTATGAGTGTAAAGATGGAGGAACTGTGGAGAAGAGCGACAAAAATCTACGCAAACAGCAAGAAAACAAGAAGGTAGACTCCACCCTTTCCTACGTCACTGTGTTAGCCTGCTCTCTTGAATGCATTCTACTTTATTTAATTCAATTCTATTTCACACTTTTGTACTCTATTCTAATCTTGTTATGGCTGCCTTAGTGTGAACACAGGGAACAGGGACGTGGACCCAAAATGCAGACACTAAACCCGAACAGGGTCAGTGTACAAAGTGAATCAAATCAAATGGGAAACAAGGGGCGGGCAGGCCAGGGATCAGAAACCCAGAGAAGATGAAAACAGTAGTCCAAAAAGCATTAAAATCAACAGTAAATCAAGGGCAAGTGTTTGGGGATCAGGCGAAAAAGGAAAACTTCCAGTTGCAGAGCAGGGACTCAGGGGCTCCAGTGTCCAGGAAGTAGGTGTTTGACAGGGGTAGAGCATGAGACGTCAAACAGAAATCCTGAGGGCGGGAATGGAGGGGATCTGTAACCATCAGGTTGGCGACCTGAAGGCAGGACAAACGGACCAAAATAGTCAGGAGGACCGAAGGGTTGAGGAGGTCTGGAATGCAACCAGAAATCTGATAGTGAAGTTCTGGAGGTTGGGCAGAGGTATGGTGGTATTGAGCGGACACTCTTTAGAGGCCACCGGCGAAGGCATACCCTTCTTTAGGAAGGAAGGGGAAATGCCTCTGGAGCCTGGTGATGAGGACGGATACTCTCTGAAGGCTGAACACAAGACTGGGGACAAGACAGGAGACCAGGACCACAGTTTAAGCCTTAAGACAAGAGATCAGCAAAAGGGCAGCTGGACCGGAGACACAGCAGGCTGGCTGGAGACCAATCACAGAGCAGCTGGGGCGGATACTGGTGACAGGGTGTCTGGCAGGAGAGCCTGTGAGGCCAGAGATACAAGGGGGTTCAGATGCTGCAGCAGACCAGCAGAGTCAGGAAGTTGCAGCAACTCCACAAGGTCTGGGGCCAGCTATAGTCTAGCAGTGTGAGGGTCTTGCAGCTGCTCCTCCAGGGGGATAGACTCCACTTTAGGAGTCTCAGGAGCAGGGAGTTTCTCTGGGAATCGGGAATGCTTGAGTTCAGGAACAGAGATCAGCTGCAGCACGGGAACCAAAGTTTCAACTCAGCAAGGACAGTGAGCTGCTGCCATTCTGAGGCAGCTGCTTCACAAAGTCAGGAGGTTCCTGTAACTTATCAGAGCCAGAAGACTGTTTCTGCATTTCAGGGGAAACAGAATTTGCTGCAGCTCATGAACTTGAGTCATTGGCAGATGCACAGAAAGTTGCTGTAGCTCAGCAGGGACAAGACTCGGTCCGGTCACCTACTGAGAACCAGGAGCAGGTGTCCGCCTGGTCACTGACGAAGAACCAGTTGGGGCGGGTGTTCGTCTGTGATACTGTTAAACATCTCAAGGATGCTAGCCAGCTGTGTCTCTGGATTGCTGGGCCGCACCGTCTCTGGGACGTCGGGCAGCGAGACGCTGGATGGCAGCGATGGGGACAAAGAGCTTGACAGCTATGAAGAAGAAGACCATGGCAGCGATGACTCACTGAAGACTGGATAGACCAGGTCTTCTCCCAGCAGGATTTACTGACAGTGGATGGGAAACCAGTTGGCTGAGAGCTAACTGTCCGTTGAGATGAAGGGACATTGTGTGTGAGTGGTTGCTTACAGGAGGCTAGCGGTCTGCGGGGTAGACCTAAGAAACAGGGATTTGAACCCAAAATGCAGACACTAAAGCTGATCTTCACTCCTGTGTTCTAGTCTGATCCTTGACCCAGATTCTACTGTGCTGCCTTCTCAGGAACACCACCAGTTTGGTTAGTTAGGTTTTATGTTATTATGCGATGATTCCTTCTTTTAAGTTCTGCTCTGCTGCCGTTTGTGTCTCCACTAGGTGATCCGTATGGCCGACTGTATCCGGGTGTCGGAGATGGACATCGACTGTCCCAGAGACACGGGACCCTTCCTGATCGAGACCACAGAGAAGATCTACGTTTTCGCTGCAGACAGACAACATCTGGATGACTGGATACACAAACTGTGCGAGATTGCCTTCCCGGTACGTCCACACACACATAAGACCTCTTGGCGTCGCTTTTTAACGCCGTGGGAACCCTTTAGTTTTTGAACGTGTAGGGCTCCATGGTAAAGTTGGCAAGAATGAATATGCAACGTCCGGTGAGGATTTCAAAGTAAAACTAGTGGTGAACCTTGTGAAACGTCGTAAACACAGTTATGGTTTGGGTGAAAATAACATTGCATGACTTCCAACAAACTAACATTACCAAAGAAGGTAAAGACAAAGTGTAGGTCGGCAAAACTGAGAAATAATGTAAATTTCAGAGATAAACATTTTTTAGGGATCAAATAATGAGTTAACTTCACGTTAGTCTGCAGCAGAGGAAGGAAACACCTTGGAGCAGCCTGTCAATCAGAAGCTTTATTTGTACTATATTATATCATATATATTATTAATGAAGGACGACAGAGCAGCTGGACATGAGTGGACTCCTCGGTCAAGTTAGCAACAATAAATATGCAACATCCAGTTACTTTCAAAATAAATGTAGTGATTAACGTTGTGAAATGTTGCAGTTTAGTTAGAGTTAAGTAACGTTACTTGTGTAACGAAAGCAACTTATGTTACCTATGTAACTTAAATAAAAACATTCAGTGCTAACTGATTCACGAAAGTCCTGCTCCTGGCCCACTTGTCCACCCTAACATCCTCCTTAATGGGACTTTTCTTTAAAATATCCCACACCAACGTTTACTGCCACCGGGCTCCATCAGTGCGTTACAAACTGACGCCAATATCTACTGTGTATGCAGTGACTCTGCTGCTGCTGCTCTAGAAACAACCTTTAGTCATATTAGAAACATTCATTTCTCGTCCTGTTGTTAACATGTTCTTTTTTAAATAATATATATACTCAAAATAACTGTGTGAATGAGGTTCAGTCGGCTTCCCGTAGTAACGGCCGACAGACGACAGGTCGTCAGAGGTCGACCTCGGTGTTTTTATGATGGTGGAAAGCACGTTGTTTTACTCTCCTGTCTTTGTCAGACAAAAAGACGCAACGTGAGCGACGAGCCTGTCTGTCTGCTGTGGCCGTGACTTGCTATGCTAACATTAGCTGCTCGACACAGCTAGCTTATGAAAGAGCTGCTTTTTGCACAACTGATAAAGAGGAAACTGTTGGCCTCAAGGTCACCCAACACATTGCATTACCGGTCAGCTTCCTCATGAGTCTGTGGCTTCTGCCACCATTTTAAAAATGATCCGAGACAAACCCCGTCAAGTCTCTGACATGTCAGGCGGGTTCGAGCTGTTCTGACGAGTCTTCCAGCCCTTTTTAAACGGCCTATAGAGAATGGGATAATGGTGCAGTGTGTTCAGGGCGTGTCCAACTCCACTTCTGCTCGTTACACAGTGCATTTAAATAGTGCATTGCTATTTAAACGGTGGATGAATGGTGCATCATCAAAAGTGATATATAAACTGTCTGTGATCACGAAGCCTGACGCTCCTCTGCAGCTCTGTGGTTTATCAGTGAAGCAGCCTGGAGTCTGCGCTCCTCTATGAAACGTCTGCAACTCCAAACAGCAACTGCAAAAATTATTTAGGAGCACAGTGTGCGAGTAAAGGTTACTACCAACATCCCCCCCGCCCCTCTGCTTCACATTCAAAATACAGGTGTTGGACAGGTGTTACGCCAAGTTTTGCATGCGTGTTGACAATTGCATGCACCTCCAATTTTAAACTGTAATTTCCTCTTTTGGGTTCATCAATGGTGATAAATGATTTTTAGAGTTGTGAATATTGTATCATAGAAGAAGTGTGGAGCTCAGCGTGAACAGCAAAGTGTCTGAAAAGGACCTTAAGAGGTGGATTCATTATTAGAATAGAATAGATGTTGTAGGCTGGATCTGCATCCACCTCTTTTCTCAGCATACATGGCCGTCACCAGCCGCGAGGTGCGTGCAATTCTTCGGCAGGCGTGCAGAACTCTGCACAACACGTCGAGCTGTTACACAGAAACATGAAAGTGATCCGAGTTTTAAAAGACTTTAAAAACATTTTGGGCCCATGAGTGTCCAGGCACCAGGGTCTGCACTGGAGGAGGAGGAGCACACGTACGCAGTATAAATACGATGATAATAAATTAACTCTGTAACTAAATTTCTTCAGCCTTTAAGCAGCAGGAAAACGCCGCGCCTTTGACTTCAGACCAGGTTTTTGCTGGTCAACCACTTTCTGCCACTTCAAGATAGCAGCGTGCCGACACAGCGGCAGGCGTGAAAATGACAACTGCGTCTGTCGGAAACTAGCAGTGACACTGAGCACCGCTGTGCGCTGGGCGGAAACAGAGCGCCCTTCATGTCTTCAAACACAGATCCTCTTTCGCTCCCGCCAGTCAGCTGTTCATGAAACACAAAAATACAGACAGTCCAAGTTTACTTGCTCAGCAACACCTCAGTTCTCAGAGCTTTATATAAAGGCAACAAAGGGGAACTTTGAAACAGGCCAGTTTACCCAATAAACCTATTTGTAACTCTAATGGGTTACAAATAATCATCTGTCACGTCCCATAATGCACCAGACATTCACACTGTGTGACACATTAGTACAGATCAGATCACTGAGCTTCCTGATGGCGTCGAAAATTCACACATGAAACATTGTTTGTTTGGTTATAAATAGCAGCGTGATGCCGGCTGACAGTCCTGAGTCAGAGCTCCACTTCCTCTTTCTGTCTCACAAACAGCCAATCACACGGCAGCTTCTGTCTGCAAACGGTCGACACACAAATTCACTGAAGAGACTCATTTCTTTTCTCTTTGCTTGGTGTGAACATGAAGCGTCTCTCTGATGGTCAGACGGGACAAAAGTCATGAAACTGATGATGTTTTAGTTGAATTAATGTGTGTGTGTTTGTGTGTGTTTGTGTGTGTGTGTGTGTGTGTGTGTGTGTGTGTGTGTGTGTTACTGTGGGTGTAGATGAGTTGGGCGGAGCACAGTGTGAAGAGAGGCAGCCTGCAGAGAGGAAACAGAGTGGATGAAGATGAAGGAATGGAGGACAACTCACTGTACGGCGGCAGAGAGACAGGTACGCCCGTCTGTCTCCTTCTGTTTGATAAACCTCCTTCAGTGCGAAGGTGGAAACACGTCCTCAGACCTGAACCACGAAACAGGTCGTTTGTCCCGGAACGACACATAAGACCAGACCGAACCTCTGGCATCATAGTTCAACACTGAAAGTAGGCCTGCTACAAATGACAGGGATGGGCGGGGGGTCAGAAACTAGACTTTCACCCTGAGAAACAAGAAGACAACACTGATTCCTTTTCAGTGATGTTTTGTAAATAACATGCATTTAGAGAGCCCCTCTCCTTCTGGTGGACCACCATGAGACCTTATTTTGGACAAACATACCGTAAAGCTTCAATTAATAGCCGAGTCCCAAACAGCCTCCTGCCCCGTTTCCTGGCCACATTTTGACAGATAAACACCTGCTCTGGTTTTTCTAGAAGTTCTTTGGATGTATAAAACCCGTTAAACCTGCAGGGTCGCTGCTTCTCAGCTGCTTCGATCATTAACACAAATATTAAAGTTTAAATTAAACTATGACCAGTATGTCAGTATAGACATTGTTAGATCAGTTAGATTCTCCACAAAACCACTGTTAAGTTCATTTAACGCAAACAACAAGACCCAAAGTCTGATTCTTCTACATTTACCGGCGTAACCTGCATGGCTACAAGAGGGGACAGGAAATAAAGTGCCGACTCCTGTTACCTCTGAAGCCTCGTTAAGTCCTCACGTGTCCGTTCCTGGTTATTTATCCACCGATCAAAAGGGTCAGAACAGCTTTTCCTGTCATCGCTCTCTGTCTGCTAACTTCTGCCACTCTTCTCTCACCCTGCACCGTGTTGTCGTGATGTTACTTCAAAATAAAAGCACATAAGCCGTCTGTCAGAGCCGGATCAAATGAATGAATTTGATATTATTTGATCATCTTTACATGAGTATTATTCTGTTTGAATTAAACAAACTGTTTGATAGTAGTTTCAGTTTTGTGCAAAAAGAATTAAGGGCCTGTCCCAAATAAAGGCCGGGTCACAAATAAAAGTTTTACGGTATGTTCAGTAGTCACTAATGTCACTAATGTAGACTAATGTTTAGATCCCGTTTAAATTGTGCCCTCAGTTACACACACAAAGTCCACAAAGTTACCCGACCTTAACCACAGAGAGTGAGCACGATGAGCTGCATGTCGACATAAACGGCCTTTTTTCTGGTGAGGCTCACCCGGAGAAGCTGCAGGTCATTAATGAGCAGGTGTAGGAGATAAATAAGACAACAGGACGAGTGAGGATTCATGTTTTACTGTTTCACACTTAAAGTGTCTTTGTTCAGAAGAGAAATAACAAAGTGATTCAAATGAATTACAAAACTCAACACAGCCCAGTTTGTTTCCAAAAGGAAACCAGCAGTGACATAATTGTTTCCATCGTGAGAATCAGAAATACTTTATTTATTGCTGAGTGAGGGGAAATTCCTCTGTCACAGTTACTCAGCTTGCACGTCAACATACTGATTTACAGACAGTAAAGTTGGAAATATAATGTACAAATTTAAAATAGAAATATAACATCTAATATTAAATATATGGTGGTGTGGATATTTACAGTGTTTTACAGCAGAGATGTAATGATGAAGAGAAGTGATGAATTATACAGTGACAGTAATAATGAGTGCAGAAAACTAAACTAGTTAATAGAAAACAATTAAATGAAGGAGTTTTGTTCATTATGTCACCTGCTGTCCAGCTGCTCTGTCTGCCTTCGTTAATATTATATATAATGTATAATACAGTCCAAACAAAGCCTCTGAGGGCGGATGAACAGGCTGCTCCGACAGTGCTTCATCTCTTTTCATGTCTCCAAAAGAAGGTTTGATGTGTGACGAGGCTGAACCGGATCAGACTGCAGCTGGTCAGAGTTACAAAAGCTGCAAGAAGTGTTTTGTAATGACACGAAACAGAGGCGGAGGAAGTACGCAGACCGTTTACTGCAGTAAAAGAGAGAAACAGCACAGAAAAAAGAATCAGGATTCAGTACGACAACATGCAACCTCAAAATAACCTCATGGACCATCCACAGATACACCAAGGTGGAACACAGAATGAAATGCTGAGTGCTTTTGGAAAACGGTGGAACAGAATAAAACAGCTGCAGAACATCTGGCTCATGACCCGCCGGTTACCTCTGTATCGATGACTGATCATATTTCTACCTGCAGACCTGACAGGCCTCTGAAGATTAAACTCTTACAGGTTCAGAACCTCCTCCTCGCGGTGTCGTGCTCTTTCAGCTCGAACTTCAGTCACAACTTCCTGTCGCACCTCCAACAAAGCCCACTTCCTCTCTCTGGCGCTTTTTTCCCATCGTTGCTAAATTTAGCAGCCTGCGGCCAAAATGATGCATCAGAAGCGCACACTCAAACACACGCACACACTCGATGGCTTTTTGCGATCCGCTCTGCAGCGAGGGGACCGTTTTACTTTGCTTGTGTTCGTGATTTTTTATTGAAAAGGTCTAAAAGCTGTAAATAACATCTGTGCAAACAGCTGGAGCTGACAGCAGCAGAGCAGAGTTTGTAGAACCAAAACCAAATCAGTCAAAATTTCAGAAGTCCTCATAAAGCCTGAGTCACCAACGTAAACAGTTAATGTCACCGCGAACCAGAACACACACAAGTCCCAAAATAAGCTGAACCACAAAGCTGCCACAATTCTCAAAGTTTCTCTAAATTTTTGCGTTTAGTGATTTCCTAAGCTGCAGAACAGTTCGAACAGTCGCGCTGTGCTGGAGACTCAGTGACCACAGCCTGTAATTTGCTCAACCAATTCTGCTGAAATCACATTTCCTGCTTTACACTCAGCTTTTTTTCAAAGCACTCCACACATAGATGCAAACATAATCTACACTTGGACTCTGAGTGTCAGGCTGGGGGCTGCAGAAATGAATTTTCCATCGTTCTGTTCTCTGTGTGTTTTAACAGTTTTATGTAAAGTGTGTTAGAGTTTGAAGCAACGTGATCTCATCTCAGGCGTCACATGTGCACGCTTTGGAAAAACTGTGGCTGCTGTATGTTTGCATGTGTTTATGATATGTTGCACTTTGCAGTAACGTTGCAACACAAAGGAGGCTAACCCTCCCCGCTGGCTGTAGGGTTAGTCGGTCGACACGCATGTATCCACTGACTTCGGTTTAGGCTCTAACTTCTGTGACAGTTAAGGTTAGGGGGAGTCGTCTCGGGGGGGCTGTCAAACACAAACATCTCTAGCTCCATAGTTACACCAGGGCATCATATACACACAGATGTGTCTCATGCACATGAAGCTGGGGGCGTATCCTAACAGGGAAAATCAGCCACGTGTTTTCCAAAGCGCGTAAATGTGACGCCTGAGCAGGAGAGCAGGCTGCTGTGAGCTCTGCAGGTGGTGGAGCAGAAAATAAAGCAGTTCAAGCTTTTGGATAAAGTGGTCATTGAATGCATTTTGTGTCAAAGCAAAGAAAAAATCGAGCCGCAAGCTTCAACCATTGAGAAGAAAGTGTCACAGGATCCAAACAAAACAGAGGCCTTAATGTTTCCACGTCTCGGTCACCTTAGGAACCCTGTACCTGCAGATCACAAGCTAGTGAGGCTCTCTGCTCAGTCAGTAGAGGCTGTTTGCACACACCTTCTCAGAGGCTGAGGTGGTGACGTCAACTTAAAACGCTTAAACTCTCAGGATGTTGGTGAGGAAATTCTGACACATCATTCTGCTGGTTTTGGGTGTTGTGAATTATTTTGGTGGCATTTGATCCAAAACTGAGCAAAATAGAAAATGTTGTTTGTACTGTTCAAGCTACAGCAAGACACTGAACATCACTGCAGACTCAGCGTTTGATCTGAAAACCCTTTGACACACTTGATGTCGGCCATCTGGGGAACGACTCTGTCGAGTTTGGTAGCGTTTGAAGAAAGACTTTGAATTGAATTGAATTAGCATGTTCTGGAAAATACAGAGTGACTTCTGAGCTGACCACAGGTTCCAGTGAGGCAAACGTTAGTCACGTATCAGTGGATGTGCTGAAATACTGTCAGAGAAGAAAAGCACAGAAAACTCTGCACCTGAACTGAACACAGCCTTTACTTAACGCAACCTGTAATCTGCTCGGTAACACGCAACATGATGCTCGCCTAGTGTGGAGGGTGGCTGTGGCGCAGTGAATAAGACACATGCATTTGGTGTGAGAGATGATTCAATTCCCCACTGGGACACGTCCACCATTGCGTCCCTGAGGAAGACAGTACAGGCGTGCGACCTCTGAGGTACTTCGCAATCGTAAGTCAGCTAAATGAACAAATGTAATGTTGCTGTGATGTGGAGACAGAGCTCAGGTAAAACGTTCTGAAAGATAAATGTGTCACAACCTCTACTCTCTGAAACGTCTCGCTTCAGTCCAGGTTCTGAAGCTGGTTCTGGTGCATCTGCTTGTGTTTCAGCTGGAACGAAGCCGCGGTTACCTGCTGAAGCGGCTTTGTTTTGGATCCCACTACCTTGATTGTCAGGACCCGCCCTACTCTGCTTCTGATTGACTAGTAGACCTTGTCTAGGTAGAGCCCTGCACAGTCCCAAAACTCTGACTCTGACCCGGCCCTGGCCTGTGGTGTTTAAGCCCAGCCCGATCCATCAAAAGAGAAATTGAGCCGAGCACAGCCTGAATCTACCCAGAGTGTCGGGGCCCCGTCAGGGCACTCCCAACAAAGATCTGATAGAAGTGGGATGCTTCACTCGGGAGCTAAAACAGAGCGTTTAACACACAGGGTGAAAAGTGGAACTGTGCAGTCTGACAATGAAACCACGTGATCCTGTTCTGGTAGAACCCCGTACTAAAATAGCAGAATGCAACCTCTTTAATGGTTAATGGGGAACAGAAAAGAGCTTTCCTGCCTGAGAGGGGACCTGTTTGATGTCGCTGCAGTGGCGCGTGAAAGGTTTCACATGTTGTAAACAGAAGCATTTTGATCTGTAGAACCTGTGAAAGATTATCTGTTTCTGGCGTTTCACACTGAGCGACTGAGCGAGAGCTGAGTGTCAGAGAGAAAACCTCGCATCTGCAGCTGCTGGTTGTATTGACTTTTACAACTAACGGAGGATTTTTCCATTGCGGTTCTGATGCTTTCACTGAAATCATGCATTTGCACACACGAGTGTGTAGTTGTGTAGTGGAAACTTGTGTGCAAGTTCCTGCTGCGGCGCAGGGTGTTGCAGCGCTGCAGTGACCAGCGGCTGCAGGACGACCTCAGCTTCTATCTTCACAGGACAAACTTCCTGTTTCTCAACATCGCCAGCGCTCAGCACTTTGTGTCAAAGACGTCTGTGGTCGGATGTTTTCGGACGTCAGCAGAGTGACTGTTGGTGTTCACTGTGCGTTCATGTTCATCCTGCTGGTTTCTGTGATTGTGAGGTAATGAGGTCAACCAGAACTCTGTGCAGTGTATCAGTACCACACAGGGATGTATAAATACACACTTGAAGGTGGTTAGAGGTACTTAGAATAGCTCAGAGAGCCCTGAGGTTTGGTTTAAGACACTGAAATGTCCAAAACACAGCAGACCAGAGTTTGTGTTTAAGAACCAGATCCTTTAAATGATTTATTGATGAACAAAAGTGAAACATGGCCACGTTTGGTCAACACCCCGTGGCGTCGCTTTCTAACCTCCTGGGCTCCCTTTAGCACTGTTTTTGGACGTGTAGGAAACAAACACCGACCTCCTGAAAGTCCGGTTTCTTGCCCACCCGCCCACCTGCTTACTCTGACTTCACCTTTACACGTCCTACTCCTGCCTTTAGCGTTCAAAAACAACGCCACAGATCTTCCCCCAGAGCGTTTCAAGGTGATGCCAACATGCACTTGCTGGATACATTTATTAAACTTACTAAATTTCAAAAGCGTTGTGGGGAAGCTGTGATGGGAAAATCCACAGTAGCCCGACAAATCTGGTCATAAGCTCGCGGAGAGGAAGACGGAGATTAGGAGATGTGTGCAGTAGCTGTAGCAGCGTTGTGCAGAAGGCATGACGGACTTGTTACCTTGGGGAGAGGAAGAAGAAGATGAGGACACAAGATAGAGCAAGGTGCAGAACATGAAAGTAAAGACAAGGCAATGGGTTAGTAGGTATTTATAGAAACTATAGAAAGTGGCCCTGCTCATGAAACTAAATCAAGAAATCTCATGCAAATGTTTGTCTTTGTTGTAATTTCATGACCTTTGCTATTTTACTGCTTCATACAATGTTAGAACAAAAGCATCGGGGCCCTAAAGTTTATGACAGGGGCTGTTTTTTCATGTTGTGGTCAGTGTTTGAAATCTAAATGCTGCAGCGTAGACAATAATTATTTGCGTAACAGTTTGCATTTGGCCGCCGTGCACGAAGCAGCTCCATAAAGAAACGCTTTACTAGTTTGATGTGGATGAACTTGCCCGGCCCACTCAGAGCTCCGACCTGTCCAACACCTTTGGGATTTACCAGAACGGAGACGGGGAGCCGGGCTCTCTCGTCCATCATCAGTATCTGACCTCACAAACTCTCTTCTGCATGAACGGGCAGAAACTTGTAGAAACCCTCCCCAGAAGAGTGGAAGCTGTGGGAGCTGCAGAGGCAGACCAGCTCCATATTAAAGCCTGTGGATTTACAAGTGTAGGTGTCATAAAGCAGGAATGAGAAATAAACTGAGATATAAATAATTCTGCACTGCTGCAGTACTACAGTGGTGACATTGTGCGTGTAATTTGAGGTTGCGATGTGCATCTGCTGAAGCTGCTACTGTTTCCCCACATCCTTGAACACCTGCAGCGCACACACACCTGGCTCAGAGAGTGTGTGTGTGGTTTCCTCTGTGCAGCTCAGCGTCAGAGACCTGAACACGGTAACTGCCGTCCAGGAGGTGTGAATGAAACTCTTTAACGTCACGTCACATATTGAGCCTTGAGCGTGACACGATCGCACGCAGGGCCGGACTCGGGTGAAAAAAAATAGGCCCCGGCATTATTGGTCCAGGCGGCCCGGCAGCACTCTGTCTCCTCACCGTTACACCATCATTGCAGTCCTCTTAATATTCCCCTAAACCACTATAAAGCTGAGCAGCAAGTGCAAGTGAATCAGTGTACTCATTCACACTGGTGATCATAGATGACATAGACACAACAACTCACCCTCAAGTGCAAGTAAATTTCACAGCAGTATGCGATTAATTAAAACCATGTCAGCCATCAGGACAGTTAGCCAAAGACTGCAGTAAGGAAGAGTGCTACAGACACAATGTCAGGTGGCTCTGTTTGCTGGTCACCAGCAGTAGGAGAGAGTCTCACCTTACGATGTTACGATTATATTGTTATCATTGATTTTAATTGAAGTAATCATCATTGTCATTATAGCGTGGCGCAAACAAGGGCGTTACTTTGTGCTGAAAAGTGGCGGGGACATTTAAGGACTCAGATTAGGGGTGAAACACTTAGCACCTTTATAAAACCTCTGATAGATTTTGAGCATTAAACACTTAGTTTCCTGCATTCTGGAGACATTTTCTGCACCAATGGTGGAAATGTTTTTAATTATATGAAGGGAAACAAAATTCAGATGGCAGGTGACAAATCAGAATATAAAAGTATTATAACATTTTTAATGCAGCTTAGTTTTTTTTAGCCAAAGTTACTTTTTTTGGAAATTTGAAATAACTTTTACTAGTTGCCAAACCAGCACGGTGGATCGATATATTTGAACGTCACAAATGACTCATTTCACTATCAGGATGGGATCCATTCAGTCGAACATTTGGAAAGTCTATAATAGCCGCATGTGTACAATTTTACCCCCGTTCACGTTAGCAGAGGGCTAAACCGCAAGTTAACCTGCTCGTCCGGCAAAAGTCGACACAGTGGATGCTGTAGCGCTTCCGCTGACTAGCGTTTGGCGGTAGAACGGAGACACCGATGCACATATATGTCAGACTCTTTTGTCCTGTGGTGGGCCCCAGAGATCTGTGCTCGGCCCCCTGCTGTTCAGTCTGTATATGCTTCCTCTCTGAAAGATTATTGGTAGGTTCGAAGAAATATCTTAACATTTCTATGCTGATGACATCCAATTATATTTATCTTTCAGCCCTGATAGGCGAGACAAACTGTCCATGTTGCACACTTGCTTGGCCTTCATTAACAAATGGATGGCTGACAACTTTCTGCAACTAAATTCAGACAAAACTGAGGTGCTGGTTTTTGCCCCAGACAACTTTACCCCTAAGATCAGGCAGGTCATTGGGGCTCTATCATCCTCTGACTGTAATGTTGTGAAAATCTAGGTGTCATTTTTGACAAATCAATGTGTTTTAACATGTTAAATCTGTTTTTTCCATCTCAGGGATATTGCTAAGATCAGATCTGTGGTTTCTAAAGGAGATGCTTGTTCATGCTTTTATTTCTTCCCATCTGGATTATTGCAATGTACTGTACACTTTTACTGCAAGACTTTTATCAAAGACCAACAGGAGATCACATTACACCTGTGCTTAAGGCTCTTCATTGGCTTCTGATTGGTTTTAGAGTACATTTTAAAATTTTAACTATTACTTACAAGGCCTTGCATAGTCAAGATCCCTCTTACATCCAGGATCTATTGCAAGCACACACTTCTGGTCGCTCTCTGAGGTCTCCAGGCCGAGACCTTTTAACTGTTCCCAGAACTCGTTTTAAACCAAGAGGTGATGGTGCTTTCTGTGTGGTGGCTCCAAGGCCCTGGAACTCTCTTCCTTTAGCCTTGAGAGCCTTGGAAACTTTTAGAAAACATCTTAAGACACATCTTTTTAGACAGGCATTTAACTAGCCATGTGATTTTGTGTTTTAGTGTTTATTTATTTGTTTTATTTTTTATAGTAAAGCACTTTGTGACAGGTGCCGTATAAATAAAGTTTACTTACTTACAGGTATAAATGTTTGGCTACATGACGTATAAATCCTGCTTTGCAGTAGCGTCACATCATCATGACGTGTGTGTTTATGTGTGTGTGTGTCAGTGCGTGACTTCAGAGTGTGTATTCGGAGGACGGAGGCGTCTGATCGCTGCAGACTGAAAGGAGACGGCGTCCTGCGAGCAGGCTCAGACGCTCTTCACCTGATCGATAAGGGGGGGGACGTCCTGTACACCTGGCCGTACAGATACCTGCGCCGCTTCGGACGAGACAAGGTGACACACAATCACAACTACGTGCCTAACTCTAACCAAACCTGTAACCTGAACCCTGAAATCAAGTCTTAACCCTCAAACTCCACCAGGTCCTGAGTCCCCGTCAGGTTAAAGTCCCCACTGAAACTAAAACCCCTTTTTTTGATTCTCTCTGACCAATCACCTTTTGCTATCACCTCATCGCTTGGAACCTCGCGGAAGGTGATGCCGAACCAGATTAGCCCAATCGAAAAGCAAACGAGCCGAGCTAAGCTGAGCTGGTACCATCTGGTGGAAAAGATCTTAACTTCAGCAGCTCTGATAAAGTGCAGCTCACAGTCCCAAACAGAGCAAGGCTTCAGTTTTTAGTTGTTTATATTGCAAAACTCTACCAGCTACGTCACAGCTCGATCTGGACTCACAGCGTGAGAGTGGGTCACATCAGCTGGGCGGAGTTGATTCACGCCGACGTTATCAGTCCAACATTGATGTGCAGTGTGAGGGCGTGTGAAAAGTGTCAGCTGCACGACTCTCACGCTCAAACAGGACAATAACTAAACAGTACTGTTATCTCAGTCAGATATTCTCCAGATTCAGTTTTATTTATATATTCAGTCCTAACAAAGGTCATCTCATTGAACTCCGAATGCGTGACGTCAGATTTACAGGAGGTTTTCATGTTCTTCTCATTCTGCTAACCTTAAACTTGCATCATAGAGACGACCTTATAATGCTCCTTGTTTAATTTTAATTTTAATTGTCCTTAAAACTTAACATTTTTTAACACTACTGAATTCCTAGTTGCTTCTTTTTAGTGGTTTTTAATTGTTTTTCCGTTGGCTGAACTCTGGAACTCTGTGAGGACACTCTGAGACTCAGGCTGAATAAAGTCAAGCTTGTATGAATGAAGTCTGGTTTTTCCTCGCCTTCAGTGCTCCTTCTCCTTCGAGGCCGGGCGGAGGTGCGACTCCGGCGAGGGGAATTTTGAGTTTGACACCAAACAGGGGAACGTCCTGTTTCAGGCTGTGGAAGCTGCCATCGACCTGCAGCGGGTCGCCCACCCCCACAGACAGACCTCTGCGGGGGGCCAGATGAGTCAAGAGAACGCACAGGACCTGCCCCCCCTGCCCCTCAACCCACCCATGATCCAGAGCAGGATGCCACTGATGCCTCAGCCCCGGAACCATATCCCACAAACCCCTGCTGCTCAGGTTAGCTTACATTACAGATCGTCTCTACGTTGTTTCAAATTACAGTCAGGAATTTTCACATTAAAGTCCAGATTTTTTGAGTAGATTTAGAAAAAAAGTCAGGATTAAAGGCAGAAATGTTAAAAATAAAATAAAGTTAAAATAAAGTCAGGAATTTCCAAATTAAAATCAAGACTTTGTGAATAAAGTTAGGATTTTCAGAATAATGTCAAGATTTTCAGAATAAAGTCAGGATTTTTAGTCCAGATTTCCAGGGCAGAGTCAGAATAAAGTCTGGATTAACGACAGAATGTTCAATTAAATGCAGAATGAATTCAGGACTTTGATAATAAAGTCCAGATTTTCAGGGTTTTATGGTCAGAATAAAGGCAGGACTATCTGAATTAAGTCAGGATTTTGAGAATGAAGTTGAAATTTTGAGTTTTGACTTTATATTTTGAGTATAAAGTCAGGATTAAAGACAGAATTTTCAAATTATTCTTGGATAAATCCAGGACTTCATGAAAAAGTCAGGAGTTTCATATTAAAGTCCAGATTTTCAGGGCAGAGTCCGAACAGCTGCAGGATTAAAGCAGAATTTACAAAATAAGATCAGAATAAAGTCAGGACTTTCAGAATAAAATCCAGATTTTCAGAATAGAGTCAGGATAAAGTCAGGATTAAAGACAGAATTTTCAAATGATCTCACAATAAATAATATGAATAAAGTCATGGTGGCCAGAATAAAACCTCGGCTAAAACCTCAGGAAAAGGATCAAGGCAAAGGCCGAACTTGCAGAGTCAGCTTTAGACTTCAGACAGTCTGAGATTACTTTCACATAACTACACTTAAAAAAAAAATTAATTTAATTAAAACGATATGAATGCATGTGTGTTTATAGTGACAGATATCAGGATTTGTTCTCAGTTAATTATCCAAAAGGGAAGCAGTCTTCAAGCTTGGATGTTTTCTGTCTGCAGGCAGCTGACGGCGTGTACAGCATGGTGACGGAAACGCCGAATCTCCAGATGATTCATCACATAGACAGAGAGAGCTCCACTCCTCCACCACACCAGCCACATCGCCCCCCGCTGGTAGGAAAACATACCACTGCTTGGTTGATCTGAAACTAATGTTGAAGGTATCTTATGTTATTTAGTCTGTTCTTATTGAAGGGTATGAAAACACCTCAGTTCAACAGCAGCTGGAAAAGCTTCGTAAATCAGTCAGCTGTCTTTTTGGTCATTTTCAAAACGAGCACCATGTGACTTCCTGTCTGTGGCTGTCAGCTCCGAGTCCATTGGTTCCTCCTGAAGACGTCAGTCTTTAAAAACTCCCAACAATTAAGGAAATATTGTTTACTTTGTTGAGGAGCTCAGATTCTCACCTTCATCAGTTCACTAATGTTCAGCCCTTTCATACATGAAGTATTAAATCACAAAGTAATATTTTCTTTGTGAAAAACTATAACTGTAAATATATAAAAGTATTTTTGAAATGTGTCCGCTGTAGAGGACTCCACGACCATCAACGGCTTCAAAAGTCATTCAGTGGAACACAAAGTCAAAAAACTTCAAACTTAAACGTTGCTGTGAGTCCCTGTTTAATGGGCGCATTATTCTGATGGTAAGATGTGCTGCAGAGGAGGGTTCTATGTGCAGGGTTCTGTCCGTGCGTCGGGTGGCCGTGATTAAAGCACAAACACACAGCCTGTAGAAATTACCCATGATCCATCGGGGGAGCTGCCGTCTTGTTAAGAGGAGCTCCCCGGTGGTTTGCACCCTGCCTACAGTCAGAAATAACGTTGGTCTTTTACTCATGGATTTGTTTTTCTGCTGCTGAAATGTTCTCAGTGTTGGTGAATGATTAAAAAACAAAACTTAATTTGGGGTTAAAAAGCGTTCTAACGCGTCACTGACGGGTAACGGCTATAAAATTACTGATTGTTTTTATATGTTGCTGCGTCACAGCAGAGAGCAAGACGTTACTGTGTGTTACTTTTGTACAATGTCAGAGATGATAATTAAATGGAACTGCTCAAAATGGCCTCCAGATATCCGTTCTGCACGAAGGGACTGAAGTTTGGGGGCTCAGACATCAACAGAGACGTATTGATAACGTAGGAACAAGATTACGTGTCAGAGCGTTTGCAGTTTGAAGAGAATGAGTAATGTCTTTGATGATGTGCAGACGTGATGATGATGATGATGATGATGATAATGATGTGGAGGCTGAACACGTAGTTTGGAGAATTTCCCTTCTGTTCTGAGAAATGCACCAAAGCCACCGAGACAAGCTGTGAATGAATGTCCTCCAGAGGACAAGGTGCAGCCTGGTTGTCCAAACCTCAGTGTCCATCAGAGACCAGTTGACATAGACCGAGGACATGTTGACTGTCTGCTTTACAAACACAAACATTTACTGTTGAGAGGCCGACGAAGGGTTCTGGTCACTGTGAGCTGCTGTAACTAATGCCAACAGCTCCATCTGCTGGACAGTTTCAGTTGGTACAGTTCAGGTGCAGACTGGGACTGTAATCCAGGACCCAGAGTGAAACAGATAGACTTTCATTGATATGACCATGAGGGATAAAATACTGATCACTGATTGGTTTATGTCTCTGTCGCCTGTTCTGTCCTCAGGCTCGTCTGGAGCCTCCGGTCGACAAGACGCTGACCGGTGTGAAGAGTTTGACCCTGGACACTCGCGGCGTCCCCATCCCCCGCAAGAACCAGGTCAAGATGATTTCCAGCTGCCCTCTGCCTAACGCTGGCCCCGAGCCCGGCTCGGCCCCGGGCCTGTCCCCCGGCGCCTCCCCCAACCCCCGCCTCAGCCCCAAACTGAGTTCCACCCCTGATCAGACGTACTCCCAGATCACCATGCCGGCCCCCATAGATCGAAGCACCAAGAGGGACAAGAAAGGCGGTGGTGGCAGCGGCGGCGGCAGTGCGGCTCCCCCCAGCGCCTCCCCTCTTATCCCTCATGATCCAGAGTACTCCCTTCCCTTCGACACCATCGCCACGAATGTCATAGCCGACATGCTGAACACCCATCGGACTGACGCAGCTGAGAGCAGCGCCGACCCGCTCTACGACAGCATCGATGAGTTGAAGATCAGAAACCTGTTCCTGAGCGACGCCGACGCTCTCAGGCCGCCATATGAGAAGATGGAACACATCTATGACGAGCCCGAAGGCTGCGCCATGCCAAAACCTCCCCCCTCCGTGTACGACGACCCAGAAGAGATGCGTGGAGACGCCTGGAGGATTATGGGTACAGCTGCTGACCCTAAAGGTCACGAGTACCCGTACAACCCCCGGGTGGACGACTACGCCGTGCCCAAACGACCTCAGAGGGTGTTTCCTGTTGCACAAAGCACCAACGAAGATGAAGAAGATGGGGAGGAGGAGCCAGAAGAGGAGGAGGAGGAGCTGAGGGAGGGGCCGCTGGATTCACCGTACAACAACGTGATGGTGAAGATGTAGAGGAGACAGGAAGCACATACAAAGCATCAGCTGTGAGCATTAACCTGAGCTGAGGACTGAATCTCTGGCTGATCCGCCATCTTTAGTTTCTTTATCAGTCCTCCATCTCTAAGGACGGGGGCGGTCAGCGCCTTCTTCTAATAAAATTAAGTAATCCAGCAGAGAAACGTCCGCACAGGTCCATCAATCAGCAGCTTGTTACGACCCATATGTAGATTTTTAGTTAGGCGGTGACCCCTAGTGGCAGAAGAAGTCAGGTGACGCGGTGTAAAGAGCCATGTGGTGCGGTGGATGGGTCACATAGACTTTCCCTCAGGAGACCGGGGTTCAAGTCCCGTGTGAGAGAAAGTGAGAGGTGACACGTTCTAAGCCAAATAACCAGCGTCTCTCCCAAAATCTAACCAAACTCCCACCGTTTCACAACCTCGTGTTAAAGCTTCAGCGTGGACGTTTTGGTGGCATCTAGTGGTGAGGGTTGTGCATCGCGGCCAAACGGCTCACTTGCCGCTCCCCCGGCTCTGTGGGCTCTGAGCTAGATAACACGTGCGGTCCTCCATGTGTCCTGGGCCGTGTCCGCGTGAGGGGCCCCGCGGTGTTTGAAGATATAAACGTCTCATTCACGTTCATTCTGTGAGGTCTGTCCACGCCACTGAAAACACAGCTATGGATATTGTTTCTGTCACCAGATCCTCCTAAATATTACACACTGGACCTTTAGACGTCACGTGACCTCCCTGACACACCGAGGGCCCGCCCGTCGCTGGGCCGGTACCTGCCGACACTCGTTCATGTCGTTTTGGCCCATGGACCTATTTCGCCGTTTGGGTTTGAGGACGTGTTCGGCAGTTCTGCTCGGCTCGTCGTTTTGTTCTCCGCTCTTTGAAAACCGGAGCCGCTGCGTTTACCTGTACTGGGATCAGTTCTTGTAAAGTGGAGCTTGCTCTCGGGGGCCCCTCTCTGTTTAAGTAAAGGTCATAATAAAAATAAAATAATTGAAGTGTCAAAGAATCATCTAGTCCCCTCTCACAGCGTCGCGTTTTCTCTTTGTCTCCTCGGTTTGATTTCCTGACAGCAGAGCTTGTAGGTGAAAACTTATTAATAATAACTTTATTTGTAACGCACCTTTAACAAAAAGATACAGCTGAACGTGCTAAACTAAGCTAAACAAGGTCTGATTAAAATAACATAACAAAATTATATCATATATATACATATACATATATATATATTTATATATGTATATATATATATGTATATATATATATGTATATATATATATAAATATAAATGTCCTCAGATGTCAGAGCGTCTGTGAACGCAGCACCGTGGTCTCATCAGTATTTATTTATGTTCATAAAATGCCATAAAGCATAAAGTTTGATTTGGGAGATTCTGGAGATTGTTTGATGAATCTGACCTCAGGTCAGTCGGAGGAGTTCCTCCAGCAGAGGGCAGCAGAACATCTGCAGAGACCAGATCCATCGCCTGAAGTTATTTTATTATGTTGTTGTAACTGTGAATTGAAGTTAGCACGACCATCCTCTGTGTTTGTCCACTCAGTGTCTGTGTGCAGATGTTTCACAGCTGTCTGTAAACCTGAAATAAAACCTCATTCATTGTCCATCTGTCCTGTGATTCTTTCAGACGTTGACCCAAAGTGACTGATCATCCAGAGCAGAGTCAGAAAACCTGCAGACGTAACGTTCACCCTTTTCTGCGCTGCTGTGGCTCCAGGGGAGAGCTCTGATTGGCTGATATTTCCAGGTGTTTCCTGTACTGTAATAAACTCTGTTACAAGTTAAAGTTATTAAAAATGTTTCTAAAGTAAAAGTCAGTATAATCAGGACAAAGAACTTAAAGTGTACAAAATAAAAGGACTCACTGTCCTGTGACTGGACTATTAAATGTATATTAAATATTAGTTAGTAGTTTTGTATCAGATTATTTCTCTAACTGATTTCTGAAAATAGTGACAAATGCCGTCACAGTGACCCGGAGCCCAAAGTGACGCCTTCGTTCGGCTTGTTCTGTCAAACCAGCAGCACAAAGCTCAACTTTATTACAAATAACTTAAAATAATAAAAAGAAAATAGCAGCAAATTTAAATACCAGTGAAACCGTGAAATGCTTTTACATAAAAAAAGTTTTTTCCAGTTTATTTCACCGTCAGTCCAATGATCCTGTCAGCTGGACAAACTGTTGAGTTTAATTTATAACAAAGCATCATATTTTATAAAAGCAGACTCTGTAAAGTTACTGTAGCTGTCAGATTAACGTAGTGAAGTAAAAAGTACCATTTCTCCCTCTGAGATGAAGGAGAAGGACAAAATACTCAAGTAAAGTACAAGTACCTCAGATTTGTATGTAAGTGCAGCACTTGAGTAACTGTGCTTGAATTACTGCCCATCGCTGGTCCCTGATTCACTCGGCTGCATCGTTGGTTCCCTGTCAGACCAGACAAAATAAGTAGCTCACAGAGAGCCGCTGACTTCCTCAGAGTTTCCAGACTGAAATAATCGTAGAAAGACTCCAGATCTCAGGAAAATTGGTGAAAATTGGTTGCAGCCAAACGAAGGTGGTCTCACCCAGTGCTTGAAGTGGGAAAAAAAAGTGGACTTTTAATGTGGCCAGCCTAAGGCCTTTTATTGTGGCCAACCTAAGGCACACCTGTGCTATCCCCATGCTGTCTCATCAGCATCTTGATAAGCCACACCTGAGAGGTGGATGTATTATCACGTAGAGCTTAGATTCTCTGCCCGAGCCCGACCCGACCCGAACCGCGGGCCGGGTCGGGCCGATATTTCCCGCCAATATGTTCGGGTCGGGTCGGGCCGTTGATCAAGCACGTCACGTGTCACGCGCAGCATCTCATCCACTCGCACGCTGTAGCC
>JAPMOB010233443.1:0-22340 GCA_029875015.1 Lepomis gibbosus
CTCTGGAGGTCTCAGGGTCGTCATGGTTGTGTGAACCTTTTTTGACACAGACCTCCGTGGAGTGTCGGCTAAAAATACCCCTGCTAATGTATGTGCACATACATAAAGGCTCAGTTTTAAAATGCAAAGATAAAAAAAATGCTGGTCACTAAAAATACAAGTGGCTTAAAATAAATATAAATACTGGCAGAACATCAATGTCATAGCAAGGTTGCACACGAAGTGTCATATTTCAGTGGAAACAAGCAGTCAAATGTTTTTACTGAGCAGGCAGGTCAGAAATACCGTTGGCTGGCTGAATAGTCACCATTATTGAAATGAACATGCATGTGACGCGGTACACAGAGGGAACACGCTTTCTTTCCATCTGAGAACAATAACAAGGCTTGACATAAGATTCAGTGGGTTTATAATAGTTTTTTTCTTTTTGCTAGAATGTACAAAGGCTTGACAACTGAGTAGCTAAAACTCAACCATAAATTTACCAGCTGCAAATTTGCAAATCCCACTATGGTGAGGCATGACCCGTTCTCCTCTGCCTCTGACTGGCTCCACCTGGCGATGACGTTCCTCACATAGGCTTCGCTGAATAAAACGTCAGTTTCTCTCTGACTCCTCCCCTCCTGCGGAGCCTGAGGCAGCTGTCTGACACACCGTTTCATTTCATCCTTCATGCTGTCGAGATCAAAGCACACATCTGAACGCATTTACATCTTTAATAACTTTAAAATCCCATTTGGATAGGCTATTAGTTTTTCATCCAAACACGATCTTGAACGTGGCCGCTTTTATGATCAGTTTGTCATCGATGTAAGGACAGATCTCCGCACATCGTGGATTTATCCTCAGCACAGAATGAAATCTATGTCCGTCTTTAGGTAACACTGAGAGTTGCACTGAAAACACTTACTGTGGGTTACATTACTGCAGTAATCGCTGTTTAAACTAATCTGTAACCTACAAAACTGATCAATGAACAGTAATCTTTCATATTGTAGTCGTACTGCTTGGAACATTCCTGTCGTAGTTATCATTCTGGAGATAATGTGGCTATTTCTGATGACTGTGGTGCAGCTGAAACAAATAGGCTTGAGGTTTTTCTTAGCTGTATATATTCTTTTTAGCTGCATATATTCTGAATGTATTTTGACAGCATTAATAAAACGCAAAAATATATTTATGAATGAATGAGTGAACAGCATGAACCATATAAACAGTTACTTGACACTAAAATAATTCACATTAAGACCTTGGTTGTTTAAATACAAAAGGTTACAACAGATAAAAAAACAGCAGGAGGATGCCCCTTTTTAGTACCCTCCACAACTAGGCTGCTACCTGTACTTCCTACAATGGTGATATAAAACATCAATCCGGTATGTGAAGTCACAATAAAGCTATAGTTTTTTCCAACATCATGGCAGCTAGCTTGCCCTGCCTTGCCTTTCGGTACGTGGGGACGTAATGCACATTTAATGCTATTTGCTACTGCAAAGGCCAATCAGTATCCACAACAGGTCCCTCCCTAGCTTTGTGTTTTTACAGGAAACACGTAAATATGCTGAAGCAAACAGCACTCTGCTTTCCGATTCATGGTAACATTAAGCAACTTTTCATGCCAAAGCAATGGGTTTTATCCAGCACTCCAATTATTCCTATAATTCACAATCAATTTCAATAGAGAGAAAGTATCTATATGACCACTTCAGGCAGACTCCTTAAAATTATAGTAAGAATTAATATACGTTGGTACAGGTCAGTGATCACAAGCATGCTTTACTGTAGGGATGGGATTGGCCAGGTGATGAGCGGTGTCTAGTTTTCTCCAGATATGACACTTGCTATTCAGGCCAAAGACTGCAATCTTTGTTTCATCAGACCAGAGAATTTTGTTTCATGTGGTCTGAGAGTCCTTCAGGTGCCTTTTGGCAAAATCTGTCATTTACTGAGGAGTGGCTTCTGTCTGGCCACTCTAAAAAATGAAGTTCATTCATTTTGGAATAACGCTGTGACATAACAAAATGTGGAATAATTTAAGTGTGTATACTTTCCGGAGGCACCGTATAATGTGCTAAACACGGAAACACACAGCAATTAACAGGACTCAGTGTGCTATATATCCCACAAAATCACCACAAAAGGAAGCTTCAGGTTAAGTTAATACTGTTATAAACCTAGTCTCAGCCCAGATACATACAAAAGCCTCTTACTTGAACCGCTTGTAATTGCAATTTGATGCTTCACTCTGTTTGGTAATCCAGCTTTCTTGGATCGGATCCTAACAGGGGAGTCAGCTTATATAAACTGTTGACTGCTTTAGCAGTTACCCTCTTCTCATTAAGAACAGCGGAGGCGGTACCTTCTTCTCCAGGTATGAGTTGTTAGTGAATAATGCTCAGGATCCAAACTGTGTTTGGTAACACAAAACTAAGAAAGACACACAAGAAATCAGTAAGAAACAGCAAGCTAGATCTGTACTTAGAAGAAGAAAGTGGGTTTCCACTTTCTGCAGCTGATGCTACACAATTAAATGTTCAGTAATGTCATGGCTGCACATCCTGTATGTCCACAATGTTTGGCTAGTGTTTTGGTTTCAACTGAAATGTCACACTCAGGTGTAATTTAACAGACAGTTAGTGATGTAAGGATGTTGTTTCCTTGTTATAGGCTTTGTTTTACATGCAGGCTATCTTCTCAGGATTCCGGCTCTATTCATAGTTTTCAGCCACGTGACATGCGCGGTGACCTGGACCAACATAGTGGCTCATTCTGCACCTCCCTGTAGAGGTGCTGCAAAAGCAGTCAAATTTTATTTGGATCACCTTTCAACTTAAGAGAATGAAAGAACACAAACTGCAAGTGTTGGGCACATCATATCCATATAACTTTACATTGTCCGCTGCCGCATTTCTACTGTTAAAAAAAAAAACGGGTCCCTGCCACCACTCCACTGTGGTAATGTTTACTTTTGCCTTCTGGGGAATCCCTCACCTAACACAGCTCAGGTCTCCTCGGTTAGTAAAACCAAAAGCACAACAACCATCCAGCATTTTGGCAACGCAAAAAGTAACAAATTCAAAATATCATTGTATTACTTGCATATTGGTTGGCAGGCAACAGAAATTAACGTCTTTTTGCCCTCCAAGGGAGCGTTTTTATTGGAGTGTAATGTCACGTGAAAACTATGAATATGTAGGCTGCTCCCTTTGTACTCAATGTGAGGTTGGCAACAGTGATTTGTCATATTTCATGGTGAGAACTGTGAATATCTGTCTTAATTGATCAACACAGTCCAAAGTAAATCTAGCATGCAGAGAAGCCAGCTTTGTCAGAACAGACGGGGATTAAGGTTCTTGCTACTTACTAAGCTCCCATGCTAGCAATATGATGACTGAGCTGACTCAATTACAGGAAGGAAAGTTGGAGCAGGAAAAGAGACGTCAGAGGAAAATTGAACGTTTGCTGTTTAGCTGTTTAACACTAAATATGAAGCTACAGCCAGGAGATGATTAGCTAGCTATGTCCAAAAGTTAAATATATTAATTAATGTGCTTTAGAGGTGGCATAGGTTGATTTTTTTAAACTTTGAACAGAGCCAGGCTAGAAAATGTTTTTCCTTGATTCAAGTCTTTATGCTAAGCATGCTATACATTTTTGTTTAGATAGGTTTATCCTCCGGTTTTTATTATTGTCCCAGCTATATTGTTTTTTGTGCATGTGCAAAAATGTATATTGTTGCTATTACACCATGTTTGTTATATGGACTAACAATTTGGCTTGGGTGTGTGCTGGTGTTGATCCACTGTTCTTGTTTTTGTTGGTCTATTACTTTAATGTTTATACATTTTTTACTTGAATTGGGCTTAATCTGTTTGTACTATTTTAATCCTTTTATCTTTTTAGGTGTGACTATTACCATCTGTCCAGGGACAGCTGTAAAATAGCCTTTTGGCAAATTTTAACACATTTATTTATGTGTTATTAGTGTGCATTGTGCCTGTTAAACCTGAAATAAACAAATAAGCCAAACAGTGTCCTTGCTGTAGTTTTGTGTTTAAGTCTCAGCCTATAGTTAAGTTGCATTATATCACACAACAATATCACTGTTTATGAGAAAGTAGGTCATGGAATAACTGTGTATGGTTAAATAACCTCACCCTCTATGCTTCATAGACTATGGTTTTACAGCACTCACTAACCCATAATTCATGTCTTTCAAACAGCTTTAAAGGGAGGAGAAATGACATGGAGGCTTAATGTGGAAAGTCCAACTCCATGACACTCAAACATTACGCAGAGAACTCAAGGGCAAAACCTGCATTAATTCAAAACACTAGGGTTTAAAGGTTTAACAAGTACAGGAGCAATAAAGGCAAGGTGTGTGGAGGTCAGATATGAGCTGGGAGGTGAAACGGAGTGGATAAGAGGAAAGGAGAAAGTGATAGGGAAAGGGCAGAGGTAGAGTGTTCTGGTGTCAATCTGAACAAAGGCCATGAGAAGAGGACACATTGAAAAAGAGGACTATGAGAGATTAGGTGGCAAAGTGTGGCAGAGAGGGAGATATCGAAAAGAGGCTGGACCGACACAGCTGGAGAGCAGAGAGGGGGAGGAACAGACAGGGTCTGAGTGAGAATCAAGTGATGTAGCCAGATCATTTGGAACAAAGCAGCTGCCCCAGCATGAATCCAGCATCATCAATTTTGTTTTTATTGTTCATTGGATTTTTCAATATATTATAAAGTCCAAACTACGCTTGCTGTAGATAGTCTAAATATTTTTTGTGTACTGTTAAGTTTTCATTAGAGGGTGTTTTTAGTTTGACTTTTTAAATGTAAAAATATTTGCAGTAGTGACATTATTGTTCACACTGAAGCGTATCCATATACTGAAGCAACCTCTCTAATCTAAACTGTCCTTGCAGGATGACCAGCAGGATCAGTTGTTTTGGTCCACAACAACATTTGTTTAAGTTAGTTTCACTCAAGTGACAAGGCCATCTAGTAACCAGCTAGATCAGCTCATCTGCCTTGAGCTGACGCTGCCTTGAGAGAAGAGGATGGAGTTTGGCACAAGAGAGGAAGAGGGCGACGTACCAGGAGCTGGTGGAGGACTGCCGCTGGAATGGGTGGAGGGCCAGGTGCATGCCAATGGAGGTGGGCAGTCAGTCAGATGTGTCTGAATGTTTCAAGAGATGTGTGATAAACTGACCTATTTACCTATTATTATAACCAGGAGAGGTTCTAAGATCAGATCTTTAAGGTTCTTTAACTTGCTGTCCTCTTTCTCACCTGGTTCTTCCTGCTCTCACTCTCTCTATCCTCTTTCTCTCCATCCTCCTCTCCCTTTTCGCAATGACTGTCACACACAAACATATTGTATGCAGCTTGAAAATGTTATATCATCTGTTTATGATTCAGCAAACAACCGAATATTTATGGAATCAGAATCAGAAGGAGCTTTATCGCCAAGTAGTGTTTTACACATGTGAGGGATTTGCTTTGTTGCTAAGGTGCTACACGTAGACAAACATACAATTGAAACTGAAATAAATTATATATATATATATATAGAGAGAGAGAGAGAGAGAGAAAATTTCCATTTTCATTTTCACATACTTGTACGAGCATTCTAGGACCACATTAAAATGAAAATGGAAACAGAACTGGACATTTCATTTTCAAAGACTTAACTTATTCTAAAGTAAACATTATTCAAATGTAGTGCCCCCAGTCTATTGAATTTACATGTCCATGTCCTCAATGTCTTTTTAGGTCAAAATTAAAATTAAAGTTTTCGAGTAATAGGGTACATTTTTCCCCTTTAGAATACACAAAATCATTCATTAGATTAATCGACTAATTGAAAAAATAATCGTTAGATTAATCAGCTCTAAAAATAATCATTATGTGCAGTACACACCTTCAGAGATATATTAGTATTACTTTATCTGTCAGCCATGTTGGATGCAGATTAGTGAGTAAGTAAATAGCAGAAGTATAACATATTTTTTCTGAAAGTTAATTTAAGAGTCAAGTCATCGTCCGTACTACTGACGACAAAAAACACAAAGTTCATCACAGTGTGTTACACAGTCAGTGCTCATTACAAAACCCACAGTTCAACCACCAATTATAAAGTCATTGGCTGTGTCCGAAATCCCCACTCATTCATTACTCCCTACCCCCCATGTAGGGAGCTGTATGTAGAGCACTACATAGTGAGCTCACTCGCATTATTCTATCAACGCAATGCATGATGGTATGTAGGGCTTGGTTAGTGACCATTGGTTGTACACTACTTTTCAAAATGCATTCTGGGATACATTGAGTGGACTATATAGGGGATAATAATTATCACTATACATTCGGACAGCATGGTGATTTCAGACACAGCCATTGTCTCAACTCTCCACAAAAGTCCATTTCTTAAGTAAAACATTCTCTTCTGAATTACAGCAAACAAACAAGAAATACTAAGTATGAGTTTAAATACAAACGCTGTCACTCAGGATGGACTGGACCTCTTCCACTAAGGAGTTTGGTTTTAAAGTAACCGTGACTCTGTCGTGTTTCACAGATCATCTGAGTGACCTGATGAAACTCGTGTTTGAGGTGGTCCTGGACCCACCAGACTCACCTCACATTGTAAGAAACCATCAGAGGAGGAAGTTGTTGCTGGGCAGATGTCATGCTTCAGTCAAGCAAAGGCCTGAAGACAACACAGCGGCCAGCAGCATCAAGAAAGTCAGGAAAGATGCGTCATGATGACCACTGTGACCCGGCTGGGTCATGATCTGGACAGTTTCTGCATAAATGTTATGGCAAAATGGGACAGACAACGAATTCAGAGACTGCTGTGCCCACATAATCACAGAGACCTGCCCCATCAACATCCCGGATCAAGTACTCGGCTGTCAGCGCAAGATGAGAGGAAGTGGTGCTCAAATACAGTCCACATTGACTCCAAAAGTGTTTCCAAAGTTTCAGACTGTTTATTGGGAAGATAAAACTTTTATATCATATCATGACTGCTTTTACAGTCGGCCATAGTCAGTATTCAACTGCGGGAAATGTAAAGGCCTGCAGCGGCTCTCTCACTTCAAAGAAGCTCCGTCACAGAGCCGTAGCGCAAGCAAGACAGGCGGAAGGAGAAGTAGTTCCTATCAACCGAGTATTAGACCATCCTGGTGACAGTAAGATACTTAATAATGATAAGAGCATTCACAGTCACATAAGGGGCTATATGTAGTTTTTCTATTAAAATGAATCCTTTTTTATTGCCTGTGTGTGAAGTGGTTGTAATCTGACATTAAAATGATCCACTTGCCGGGTTTGGCTATTAACTCTAAAGGCAGGTATTCTTATTCCTATTCGAGGGCTCCGGGTCGGATTTTCCGCGAAATCCAGTGACCGACACCTGCATGCGCGCTCCCGAGCCTCTCCGAATAAAGTGACGTTCTGTGTTGGTCTATCTATTATGACATGATGTATGTGTTTTCTCAATTATTGTAGTGGCATCTGCCTATGCAGATATTTTGGGTTTCATTAGATCCATATCTGAAATGTCTGCCTCTATCCTATCACAATGGAGATGTTTAGAATTTCTACAGACCTCACTGAAGTAGTCCCTATGAAAACGGTCCACAGTGAGGTCTGTGGAAATTCCACTGAACTTGTACAAATATCTCAAAATGTGGACCAATAAAACCAAACCTTGCACCGACCGCACCTGACATAGGCTTACATCCACCTTAAGTAACATAGCCTACAGTGAAGCAATGCATTCACATAACTGGAGTTAATAAAGATAATTTCTATTTTCCATTGGCTTCTCTATTGCTTTTTGAAATCATACACTATATTCCATTTATCATTACAGAGCTTATAAACACCCTCCAAAAGATAATTTCAAAGAGAAAATTTTCAAGATGGCAGTTTTTACATTTGTTATCTGGACTACTGTTAATGTATTTTTTTCTAAATGGCTTTTCTTTTATGTTAAAGCTAACCTATTTTTATCATTGTCCCCGCGGCCGGTGGGAAAGAAACACCTTTAATTAAGGTTTTTGCTATCTTGGCTTCACAGACAGACCATTACAGCTGCAGATTATTGAACCAGTCACTACCAATGAGAGGTGGCCAGCAAGTTATTTTACCTTTGCAACTTTTTCCTTAGCAATTCCAGCCTAAAGAAAATTACCAGCAGACTTCAATTACTTAAACCATCTGGCAAACTTGTCAGTTTGCAGCCAATATTGTCTAACGTTAACATTACCAAGTAGGTTGATAATGTTATCACTGGCGACCAACAGCAGCAAGGGAGCCGTTTTTCCATGAAAAATCACTTATCAATAAATCACTTTTTTACTGCCCTTTTGTCAACAGGCTGTAACCTCACAGAAATGAACCACACCCCTGTTGCTTAGAACAGCCACTATTCTGCTTCTTATGTGTAGGAATCAAGTCAGGTTCTCTGTATGCATGCTCCCAAGCCTCTTGCAGACTATAGTGACAACACCGCAGCTGAACATATGAAGTCCGCTAACATCATAAAACTACTGGCTCCCAGCACAAAAGACACTACAACATAAACCCCAACATAAACTCCATGTAAGGATAAAGCGCAATAATAAAATTTCATGTGCTGAAGCCCAACAGGCCACGTGAGAATCAAATCGTTTTTTTATTCCGTGGTTATGATTTGGCCTGTTGTGATTTTATCTTTCATGGTTTCTGTAAGTTTATTCGCTTATGTCCTGGTTTGTGTTTTGTTTTGCATTTGTTCTGTGTTTAATGCCTTTCCTGTTTCTGCAATGACTCTGGTTCTTTCCTGTTTCTGCCCTGATTTCACTTGTGTCTCAGCTGTGCTTAATTACCCTGCCTGTCTGATATGTGTTGTTCTGCGTCAGTATTTAAGCCCTCAGCTCTGTTCAGTCTTTGTCTTGTCCTCAACATTTGTTGTTACCATGTTTTTTGGATTCTTCCGTTGCACTATTTGGATCACCTGTCCTGTCTGGATTTTGTTACTTTTATAGAATGCAATGTTTGTTTTGGCCTATAACATTAACCACTGTAAGCCTGTTTCAGTTTTGTTTAATAAATCACAAGAACTGCATCCTGCTCGTCAGTGTATGCATCTGGGTCCAGCCTCCTAGTTTCCCTGGTTCCACCGGTATTTTGACAAAGTGTTGATTTTAGCATACAAAAAATGACGTAAGGGTACAAAGCAAATTTGGAGCAATTTGTTTTTACTAGCCTTTTATGATGGAAGGCAGGGGCAGCCAGCTGTTATCATGGATCTCGCACTGTTTGCTTTGCAACGTTCAATTAAAATTTATTGTCATTTTACCAATACTAAGGCACACAGCTTCTCCATCGATCTGAGTTGCTTTAACTTTCATGACCAACATAATCTAACTGTTATAAAATGTGGCAACAATCTCATTTAAATTATTCAGTCTTGCTCAATAATCATTTTGTTATCCTCCAATACATTTAGCTATGGTAACGCTGAGCCTCCAGTGAAAGTGACACGAATAGATTGCACAACATTAAACTACAAATTTGCTCCTCAACCATCACTCCAGCAAGGGTGATGAGAAACTTGGGTGTCATGATTGGTGACCGATTGTCCTTCTCAGACCATGTTACTACTGTCTCTTAGTTGTGCTGCTTTGCTCTATACAGCAAAAAAATACTTAAGCCCTATCTTACTCATTACGCTACCCAGCCTCTGGTGCATGCCATGGTTATCTCTTGCCTGGACTGTTGCAATGCCCTCCTAGCAGGTCTTCCGGCAATCCACAAGGACTCATGTCACTCCTTTACTCAGTGACCTCAACTGGCTACCCGTGGCCTCCCGAATCAAATTCAAGTCACTAATGCTTGTATACAGACTGACTACTGGTCCACACCCACCTACCTAAACTCCATAATACAAGCTTATGCTTCTTCTCGGCCACTGCGCTCCTTCAATGAACGCCATCTGGCTCTAACATCCCTGCACACAAGGCAATCTCTGTGAAACTAGTATGGTGGAATGAGTTACCACACGCCATCAGAGCGTCCCTCTTCAAGAAGCTCTTGAAAACTCATCTCTTCTGAGAACACTTTCCTTATACCACCTCTAACCCCCAACCTCTAACATGCACTTCCTTTGCTCTTCTTCTTCTATTCCCTTACAATTCTCTTGCATTGATTGCACTATGCATTAACTCTTATTTCTTTTCCTAGGTATTTAGCCCATTTATGCTGTACTCACTAAAAGCTCTTACTATTTACTTGTCAGCTGTAGGCTGAGTGAAGGCTGGACCCAAACGCAGACAATGCAAGGCGAGAGGAGGATGCAGTTTAAACAAAAGATTTATTAACTCAAAAAACTAATCTGAAACAGGCTTACATGGATCTCAAGGTAAAAATCCAAACAAAGGGAATCCAGAAAACACAGTGACAATCCAAAACCACAGGGAATAATCCAAAACAGAGAACAAGGGGGAACACTCAACTAGACGTAAGGACGTGACCAAGACTGGAGACACAAGCAGGCACACATATACACAGGGACTAACGAGGCAGGCAGAGACAGCATGGGAAACAGAGACACAAGCAGGCAGGCAGAGAGACAGCAGGGGGGAACAGAGAGAAACCCATAGATGCAAAACACAAGATCATACATAAGACATGAACTGAGACACAAAACTAGGAGCTAAGACACAGGCACTGATTTGGTCTTGAGTTGCAAAGTGGCTATTTAGGTAATGGCGCCTGCTGTCTCTTGTGGGCATTACTACATACAGTTTCCAAACTTTGAGAAAGTACATAAAAGATAGACAATTAATGACAACTTTTCATCCAATGTTTAATTTAGAGGGTACTGTGGAAGTTTTATAGTACAACAACATATTATCTATAAGTAATGTGTACTGTGGGAATCCCTCCTGGCTCTGTGTTCTCCCTTCCACACTCTCCCATCCTCGCTTTGCCTCCACAGGCTGCAGGTGTGAGAGCAGAGCTGTAATTACAGAGAGGATGTCGGCTGGCCAAAACGGTGCTCCCACAGCTGCTCTCTGCCCTCACCGCTACAAATCCCTGTGTCATCGGCCGCTCTCTGCAAATTAAACACCTCTCCAACGTGTTATTCCAACCTTTTGCGCTTCTTTGAAATCCTGAATTTGGCATTTCAGAGGAATTACTGCAATACAATAGAAAGTGTGAGGATGTCATCTTTATTATTTATACCATGGATCACTCAGAGGGAGAGTCTTAATTTCTCTACATTAATATTTCTTTTCATGAAATTATAACAATAGGTCTATTCTTTGGTAAAAGTTTTATGCAGACTTTTTGTATTGGAGGCAGGCGCATTTCTGAGAAATACTTTCCAATACTGAGAAGCCTGGAGTGAAAAGTGAACAATGGGGTTAAACTTTTAAGCTATTTTCTGTTCCTGCTGTCATGACTCTCTCTCTATTAAATGTGCTCTATGTGTATTATATTTATTATGATCCTCTCTGCGTGAAAAGTTTCAACTTACCCAGTGGTATAGACTATAATTAAATGAATGAACCTAATTATTATTTTTGAAGCATCTCTTCACCCTACAGGGATAACATGCCCACTTCAGCAGAGAGGAGTTATAATGAATGCACTCTTAATAGAAAGACACTGAAAACATTTCCAGACCACAATATTTTATCATTACATGGAAAAACAAACATTGTTTTACATTGTTTAAAAGATTTGTGAGACTAAACAGCTGATCTGAAAACAGACAGGTCAAATCAGGATGAGACCTTTCCAGTGCCAAGAAATAATAATTTCCCAAAAACTGTGAGACGCTCATCTGTTGCATCACATAGCATGGTGTCCCCAAGGCGCCGCGTTATGTCATGTAGCTTAGCAGCGTCACGTAGAATCATGCAGCGCTGGAACACGTAGCATCACACCACACAGCATTGTATCATTTGACGCCCAAAGAACGTGCCAAGCGCATAATGCAGATAGAAGACGTAGTCATGGTAGCTAGGTAACTTAATGGGATGTGCTTGTTGAATGCGAAAAAAATGACTTTTCTAAAGAGCTGATGCAAGCGAATAAGAGCGCCTTATTAATGAGCTGATGTAATTTAATGCACGCACTCCACAGAAGCATCTTTCCATTGTTTTGGTTTTATGTCCCAGTCTTACCTCTTTGCCCAGCAGGGAAACAAAACTATCTGGTGAATATAGCGGAGTTGTTTTAAAGTGCACTGAGGAACAAATTTTGTCTAATTGGCCTAATTTTAGGAATGAAGACATAGACAAGAGGCAGAAAGTCCTTTTTCCTGAATTGTTGAATTCGCCATAACAATACTTAAATCTGATTTTTAGTGTCATAAGTATTGTCAGGAACTGTTGTAAAACTATTAGGTAGACACAGTGTCTCTGACCTTATTTGGCTTTATTATCCCTCATCATCAAACACCATTCACAATAACTTTGTGAATGGAATTAACCTTAATTACACTAATCCCTGAGTTTATCTTCATTTAGTTCCTGCCTAACTTTAGCAGTTTTCTCTGCCTAGAACAAATCGTTGTTTAATTTGGTTTGTGTAAATGGGATTTTTTTTATGTGCCTCTGGAATTTCTGAATCTGTTCCAGTACCACTTACATTAATGGGCTTTTCCAGCCAGCGCCTCACAAGTCTCTCAAAACACATCTGTCTCAGAGCCATGCAGCTTGGTGAGAGGCCTTGTTACGAGTTGAAGACAGGACATTTGTATTTCAAACATGACGTGCGATACATTTCAGTGTCCTGTTAATTGTAATTACTTTTTAACACTTCTGTATGTACTTCATTGTCATTGTACCACCTGCTCAGGGACGGCAGAGTAAATGTAGCTTTGTTGTAGAGCTGATGGAAAAGTAAATATATCTTATGCACTGATTTTTTGGTTTGTTTTAACAGGGTCTAGAGTGGTACATACCACTTCAAGGAAACAACATAGCTTTGAACTTTGAGCCAATCATTGACAAAAGCTCACCCTTTCTCCCGCCCACTCACTTTTGTATATTACCAACCTGCCAGTAATCGAGATGAACGCCTTCCAAACTAAAATAGTAACAGACAATTAGTCCTATGACAAAGCTGACTGCACTCGTGTGGGTGGTGACTGACATTTTTCACCATACTAGTGGGTTGGCTATAGGGATGGCAATGTCATTTGATTCATATTTGCACACACTTTTCACATAGCACCTCAAACTTGACATCTTTGGTTCAGAGTGAAAAATCTGCACAACTATTTCTCATCAGGATAAATTATACTAACTTTAATGAGTCGTACCAGTGTACCAGTGTCAGACAGCATTTTCAGTGCTTGACAACCAGTGAATACTATTTCTGGGTGTGTGCAGAGTTTGGTAAGGCCCACAGTGCTTATACATGGACAAAACCGTAAAACTTCAATTGAGGGATAGACATGGTACATATCAAGGTAACGATGAGAATCTAAATTCAGGGCACTGGATTCTTGCTAATTCTGCAGCATCTGCATCACTTGGAGCTTCTGCTCGTTGTACCTATTAAATAATGTTCAAATAAATAAAACATAAGCAGCTTTAACGAGAAGCAGATTTATAAGCAGCGGCTGCTACTTCTGTCTTTGCAAACTAGACCTGAGTGGAATATCAAATAAAAGAGCCCTCAAATGGTTGTTCCAATCAATGTAGCAATTCCCATGCTTTTTTATGGTTCTGAATAAAAAACAAAATCCTATTTTGTGATTTCAGCTATTTCTTTTATAGAACCTTGCCTCCTTATGTGTACTGGCTTTCCAGGTGGGAATTACACTTCTAACTCCAGCCAATTCTCTGTGAGCAACATGCAGCTTTCATTTTATTATCAACTCTTAAGCAGGCATTGTACCCTTATGTTTATAAAACGATCTGAGACACACTCATGGCCATTATTTTATCTACATGTAATACCTGTACATTCCCAGTGCAACTGCATTTCTGAACTCTGACACACTGATTCTCATTTGCAGCTACACGAGACATCTGCCCAGTGCAGAGCACAGAGCGCTGCCAGGAGTTATTCAGGTGGAAATCTGTGGCCACAAGTGAACACATGAGCTGAGTGACAGACCGTTCGCCTCCAGTCAAACACATGCACGCAATCGCCGCAGTGAGCGTCTGGCAGGTGCAGGTCAGCCCAGCAACGTGTTTGTCAAGCTATTTGCATGTCACAGCAGGAGTCTGTCTTCCGCTGAGCTCTGGAAGGACATCTGCATGTCATCATGTATAATTGCATCCTGGATGAAAAGAATGATGCTATTTTTTATATTTATTTATTCTTTGGAGCAACCCAGACACTTGGAGTAAGTTCAATGAATGTTTTTATAACATTAGATCCCTTTTTTTTTTAAATGTATTGGGATTTGGCGAATATATTTACCCACAGGTCACTGCTGAATACAAATTTGCTGTGTTTCTGTTATTTGTGGTGTTTATGCTCTGCTCAGTGGATACAAAATCTGACCAGGAAAAACATGAGGGATCGTTCTACACCTGCTGATAGAAGGCACAAAGGAAAAAAAACACCTATTGAAACATTGCAATAAAGGTTACAGCACCGTCATCACAAGCAAAAGAACGGATGTAGCTTTACTGCAGACATGCAGACAGGGAAGCGACTGCCAGCAGAACATTTTTCTCCAGAGGATGCAGTGTGATGCCACGACATCTGGAGAAGATTACATGAGATTACAACCTGGCTCATTTCACCTCTTATTGACAATCTGTTATTTTCTGCAGAATGTGAAGAAAGCTTCTATCTTCAAAGTATTTTTACGAAAGAATAAATTCAGATTTGAGAGATTTGGGCTGTAAGCTGTCAAAGTTTTTTAAAAAGTGTCACAGGAGCTGTGGAGGCAGTGTAATAGGGGCCTGGAGGAAGTCAGGACAGAACTGCCCTTTTAAAAATCCATTCTTTTAACATGTATTTACTGTGCACATCAGACAGCACAGTTTTGCTCCTAAAGGTTTCCACTCCTTGTGAAACAATTCCTGTTGTTCAGATGTTTTGGCTGCAGTCCTGTTGTTTTTACTTATTGTTTCATTGTCTTGCAGGTTATCTCAAAAATCAGCTTTCCTGCTTACGTAGCCGGTCAGCTCAAAAACATCAGATTTCAAGTCCTGCTGGTCATGCAAAAAGTGTGTTACTGGTGCACAATTAGGCCATACATTCAGGGACATAATTAGAACTCTTCTAAAGGGTGTGCTGACTCACTCTCCTGTTGTGCGGTCATATAGGCCACAGCAATCTTTTTGAGTGCTCATAGCGGAAAAGCATAGGTATTACTAATAACATTATTGATGACTTTGTTCCATAAAAGAGTACGCCAACAAGCCATGACAGTGTGACAGTGAACCAACGCAAACAATACCAGAGCCATAAAACTGACACAACTAAATTTAATTAATTGTCTGTATAATTTACCGCTGTGCTTTTCCTACTGTGACATGTGCTTTGTGAAAATGGCCTATTGGTACTATTTATTGTGTGTGTAGGGCTTTTAAAATATGTTTTGGTACAGATTTTTGTTGTTGCTTTTTGTTATTTAAATGAACTCTGGTGACTAGTGATACCACTTAATTCCTATACCAAGTAAAGCCCAGGCTGGAATTGCCCATACAAATACTTTTTTCATATTTTAATTATAGTTAAATGTGACCTCCCCCCTCCAGTTTCTGTATGAGGGAAATAAAGAGTAGGCTGTAGGCTTACCAATTCCAAATAATAGCTGCTTAATGACAAGACATCAAACTACTGTCATATTCTTTAATTATAATAAAAATATCCTACTCACAACTGTTGCTTTATGACATCATCACATTAATTTGACTTAATCTCAGATGTTTAGCGAAGTTTGCGGTGTTGCCAAGGTATTTCACTGTCTTTGCACACACATCACACACAGCATCATTATTACCTTCACAGCTAAAATACAGTCAGCATTCAACTGCGGGAAATGTAAAGGCCTTCGGCGGCTCACTTTAAAGAAGCTCCATCACAGAGCCGTAGCGTAAGCAAGACTTTGACAGGCGGAAGGAGAAGTAGTTCTTAAATGACAGAGTTTAGACATCGATCCTTGTAAATGAGTATCGATCCTAGAGCGGGAAACTGTGGTATCAGAAATATCGATACTTTAGTATCGATCCGCACATCACTAATGGTGACATTGGAGTGTATAATTAACCTGACAATCAGGCTGAATTGCCATCCATCCATCCATCCATCCATCCATCCATCGTCAGCCGCTTATCCTGCTTGCAGGGTCGCGGGGGGGCTGGAGCCTAACCCAGCTGGCATAGGGCGAAAGGCGGGGTACACCCTGGATAGGTCGCCAGTCCATCGCAGAGGCTGAATTGCCATTTAATTTTACTATTATTTTCAATTTTACACTGTGTTCATGCAGCTGATTTCCATATAGGAGGGTGGATTTTGATTAGTGTTGCCCTAGCCAATCAGTAGGCCAATCTTTAATGCCTGGTTCCAAACCTCTGAATCAGTGCCCTAAGCTCTGAGTTTTTCAGAGGTTTTAAAAAGATATTTATTAAATTATATTGCAGAGGTACATGTGACACTGATTCAGAGGTCTGGAACCAGGCTAGGGAATTATGCATACTAAACTTGGTACCTGAGACGACCTCTGCCTGGAAATTTCTGTTTTGATTGGAATGAGGGGGTGCAAAATGACATATTGTTGGCACGTGACAGCACCACAGAATCCCCAAATGTCCTCTCAGATCATCCTCATCAAAAGTTCATCATCTGTTGATGTTATTCTCAAATAGAAGATGTGCAGAAGATGAATGGAACAGGAGGGGAGCAGAAATATACCAAATTGGACTGCTGAATTAGTGCTGGTTGAGAACAGGCAGTAATGTGCTTTTCGCTAAACACTCTCCTGCTCTGTCTATTGATCCCTGTGACGGAATGGATGGGACAGCCTCCAGTCCTAATTGGCTCATCATTACCAAATCATGGATGCACACACACACACACACACACACACACACACACACCCCTCACTTTTAGTATGTGAAAAAACCAAGACTCCATGCGCCACTGCCAAGATTATCAATCACCTGATATCCATAGAAGCCATAATTAAACATGTGGCTCTATTTCTTCTCTACCTTGTTGTCATCTGCTCACAAATTCACTTTCTTGTACCTGAAATCCACCAGATCGCAAGCTCTCTTCTGAGTTACGTGCATGCTACATGTCCAAGTGGAAACAGTGGAGAGAGAGAGAGAGTGAGTGAGTCATGGGGCATATGCTTTATGGAGGAAATTGTGAGAGGACAATGAAATAGAGGAGTCTCCCTTGAAAATCGGGAGGGTTTAGGAAGGATGAGCAAACCGGAGCTAACCTCTGAGGCTCCTTGTTTGCTTCTGTACGACAGCGTGCTGCTTGTGACATTGTTTTATTCTTCTGCGCATGCGGGTCATTTTCAGACCGAGGACACTTCAGTCTGATTTGCGCCACATTCAAACAATAATGTGAACTGTCAATCAAAAAAAATCAGATCTAGGAAAATAAAACGGGCCTGCAGTGCGACTGTAGCCTAAGAGGCCTGAGCCAAGATCCCTTAAAATCCTTATTCCAGCTTCCCCACAGGGCCATTAAATGTCACATCTGTGATTCCAAGCTTGTATGTGGCAACTATCTAACTCACTAACAAGGATGACATTAAAAATACGGACATTTTAATTGTCCTCTTGCCAAACTGCGGAATGTGAAATAGCTGCAAGTGGCTCTTCAGGCACACGACTGCCTACTCGTCTCTCGCATGTCTAAATGTCAACTACAATCCTCATGTCTTGAGAAATTGTGTGCACCGTGGATTTTTCTGCTTGTTTATCCTCCATTCATGCTTCATGTTTTATCACATTCCCTTCACTTTCATGTCACCTACCAATTTCTTTATTTATCTTTCCAGCTCCATATTCCCCCTGTATTCTCACCTCACTTTTCTCAATTTATCTGCTATTCACACATTCTTCTCAATGACAGGGATGTTGAGCAGTCCTCCAGTAGCAGGTGGTTTTATCACTGTATCTCAAGCGATTTGGAATCTTTTCTTGACAGGTAGCAGCACTGTGGAAAGGTTCCAGTCTTATAGACTGGAGAATGTAGCCTATAAGTTGCAGTGTCCATAGGCATTACCTGTACTTTCCTATTTCCATTCAGGGTCACATTCTGTAGTCTACAGCCAGAGTTGGCCTTCAGCTAGTATTGATCCTAATTCCTCTAGAAGTTTCGAACATGATGCTCCTTGCAGCTTCCTTTTCAAAACCCCTCTGTCTCTTGAAAGACCAGCGGAATTTGACATGCATAGCACACCTGCAAACACTGGCAAAACCCCCTCAGGAACTTGAATCTTGATCTGATTATGGCGAGTCTGTAGAGGTGCCAACTACTCTCAGAGGAACGCTAGTAAATATCCTTTTATCTAGTCCACTAAATCTATCCTCAAGTATATAGACTTGTTAATGGGGAACTCAAAGGATACACTGCTCTGTCGTCATAACAATATGGCATCTGGCTATAAAACCCAGGTGATGACCAGGCGCACTCACTCAGCAGACTTTTGTGGTCCAGAGAAATTATCACTTTATGATTCAGTTCTCAGACAAGGAGACATTTTGTAGTCATTTTTATTTTGCAAACATTTATTATTAACTGCTGTAAACTGAATTGTTTTAGCAGCCAGGTGTAGATGTTTTGTAGCTGATTTAAAAACTAAAAAAGAAATGTGAGCCAACCCGATCTCACTCCCCGACTGGTCACATATGGACGCATGGTCAAGAGCCATCATCGTCAATTTATAACACACTGGGGATGCCTTTACCATCATAGTTCAATGCATCAGTTTTTGACGGTATGGATGAAGGGCCAGAACCATGACTTTTAACCAGGAGACCGGGGTTCATGTCCTCTGAAACAAAAAGTCAACATTAAAGATTTTGACGTTATTTAACTTACGTGTTAACTGACATACATAGTTATTTTAACCATGTCACCCAAACCATGATCTTTTCCTAACCATAACCAAGTAGTTTTTTTGCCTAAACCTAACCAAACTTTGGTACGACTTTATTAACGTGTCATTTCAAAATGGCGATGTTTTGAAACGCTAGCATTTTGTTGTGAAAGTCCAACCGGACGTTGCATATTTATTGTAGCTAACTTTACTGTAATATTTGTTGTTGCTAGGTGTTTTTTATTTGTTCTTGCAAGCTAACTTGACTGCGGAGCCCTAAACGTCAATAAATGCCGCAAACGGGTACCCAGGTCATTAAAAGGCGATGGCAAAGGGCCTTGACCAAGCCCTTTGTGAGAATGTGTTGGCTGAGCAGTTGATGTACAGTGGCTTTATCAGAGCATTTTGTGCTGAAACCAGCTGAAAGATTTATACAACAACAGTAGTTGGAGGGTTGGAGGTCCTTAAACCAAGACAATAAGCTGGCCTATATTTGAATGAATGGGGAGAGAGCCAGAACTGCACCTTTACTCGTCACCAGGAGATAAAAACTACAAGACAAGAATCAGAAATAAAATCTGCTAAAAAGCGCTGAAAAAGTTTGACCACTTTGCCTCAAAATAAGGCACGTGAAGTAGGAGAAGACCCCTTACTTCAGTGGAACCACATGATTGGCTAAATTTTGTTTCCCGCCTCAGCTGTTGGCTTTCTAGTGGGAGGGGCAGGACGACCGCTATCTTTGGCATTACAGGCTTTCCCTACAGAGTTGTACTGACGATTCTGAAAGTGGCCTCTATACAACGTCTCTGGCGGGGCTCAGTTGGAAAACAATGTCACTTATTTTGAAACTAAGCTTACAGGAGATTTAATTAGAATTTAATTAATTAATTAATTAGAAGAATTGGAATTCTAGTTAGTATTAGTTCTGAACTTTGGAACAGTCTACTGGATGATCAAAAGATTTAGTAATAAATCAGTACAGATGTCTTATAATCCCAGGCCCAGTATAACTCCCTCCCTCTGCTAACAGCAGTAGCTGTGGCAAATTGATATGCAAATTAGGATCTGAAGTCACCTGGCAGCTCAGCTCCAGTTAGTTGAACAAACCGCAGATCTCGTGGAATTGTTCCAGAGAAGTTTGCAGCATGAGAGCAGTTACCCTGAGAGAGCCATGTTAGCCCTACACACTCAGGGAGTCCAGATTACACTCAACATGTTAATGAAGTGATGCATATTTAATAGCAGTCCTGATTAAGGGGGACTGAAGAACTAAAACATAAACGAGATCTGTCAGAACGGCAGAGAAAGACAATTATTCATTGTAAAATGTCAGCTCTAGCAGAAACGGCATTTTAAGAGGCAGAGACACTCACTGCAAAAATGGACGATACATTAAAGGTTATTCATAAAACTCACGAGCACCATTGTGCATACATTATGTTTTCTTCTTAATTATCGGGTTGAGGCTGAGAGCAGGCATTCTTTTGCTAATTGAAAAGGATCAAAACAAGTTGGTGGAAACAGATCTAAGCAGCTAATTCTTATTTCATCTAATCATGCTAACCTTTCGTGGGCTAACCCCATACTATTGGTTTTGTTGCTAAGGCCTCAAAAATGATCACCATTGTTCTCGGGCTAAAGAAAATAATAGAAAAAATATGTATGTTCCGCCTTCTTAGTTTGAAAGTAAATATCTCTTTTAGGCTACCAGCACATATGTATATGTATGAATACATGCTGAGTGAAAAGTAATGGCTCACTTCCATTTCTCAAAGACAGAAAAGACTTTCCTTCATGTGCATCTGACAGCTTCCTCCTGATTTCTTCCCATCCTGTGAGAGTGACTGGAGGAACTCGAGGTCAGGCAAGTAGCTTTTCAGACTCACTTTTATCTTTGCACCTTGTGAAGTTTTCACTGCAGTATCCTTCTGGGTTTCCTCTAGAAACCCACACAGCACAAACACTTGCAGCCCTGGCTTTAATCTGCACTCTCTCAAACCATTAACCAACAAATCTAAAACAACTAGAAGATCTTAGAAATATAAAAAGACAATATTGATAAAGAAGAAGATATGGTAAAGGTGTGTGCGTCAGCGTGGTACAGAGAGAGACTGAAAGAGAGCGCAAAAAGCATCCTGATATAAGAACACGGACAAGAGTGAAAAGAAAATATGACAAAATTAGAACTGCAATTTTATCCATCTTTGTTCTCAAAGGTATGGACTGCATGGAACCAATCATTCACCTCCAATTCATGACATTTTACATCTGAATCTCCATTTACTAAAGCGCCAGGGATTGAGGTGAGGCTCAGTTCACTGTAAGAACGCTACACAAATAGCTTTCATTCACTGTTTTCCCAAGATGAAGGTCCTTATTTACAGTAGAAGTCTTGCCAGAATTCCCCGCCTCCGTTTGATGGATTTTATTTTGACGTTGTCTTTGCTGCCTGCCTTGAGAACTGCACTATACTGTGACTATATACAGAGTTCAGATGCTTGTTGATTCATCTAGATAAGTGTTTATGGAGTAGGTAACTAAAATGTAATAAATTCTTAAGGGTAACCATATTTTGGTATATTGGTTTTCAAAAAAAGAGGACAGTGGGAAGATACTCAACAAATGCATCCACAACTATTAATCTATGTGGAGCTTATGTGGGCTTCTCAGCCAGCACCTTTCTTTCTCACAGATCCCGAGTGAGACGAAAACACAGGAATTTATTTTGTAATTCATCTGTGGATTTACATTTGGGCATTTTTATGCTGTTCCGGTGACATGTGCCGCTGTTGACAAGAAAGCTGCGGCTTTGTGTCTTTGCTGTCGCCATGGTGCTGAGGGTAATAATAAGTAAGATGCTGCTTAACCAGTGTTTGCGTGGTCGGTGTGCGGGAAGGCGGGACCTAAAGGTCAAAGCAATGCAAAAGCCCACACAATGAATGGCGACTGTAGAAAGCACACGCTTACCGTTTTATTTATTTATTTTGTTTTATCTTTTTAATATATGTATACTTTTTTTAACACACACACACACTTACTGTTTTATTTATGTTTTTAGGGTTTTTTTGTCTAGTTTTTTTTTAACACACACACGCACACTTACTGTTTTGTTTATTCTATTTTTAGTATTTTTAACACACACTGTTTTATTTATTTATTTATTTTTTAATATATATATATTTCTTTTTTAACACAAACACAGATACTTTGATTACTTTACGCTCAAATTCTTTAATGAAATGTATGGGGCTGATTGTTATGTTATATGTATGGGGCTGATTGTTATGTTATATGTATGATGCTTT